>JAGFNQ010009395.1:0-114322 GCA_024364735.1 Boesenbergia rotunda | reverse complement strand
CCGCGTGTCTCGGGCGCCCACTGTGCCACGCCACTGAAGGCGGCTGCAGCTCACCTCGCGAAGCCTCGTGATAAAGTTTGACCGGTCAGTCGGGCGCCCCGTGCGCGTCGGGCGCCCCAGTCAAATACAATCCCGAAGATAACGAGATCAGCTTTGACTAGAGCATCGCCGGATCTGCAGCCACGGGGGGCGCCCCGAGCATGTCGGGCGCCCCCTGCCCTATATAAAGAGGGCCTCGACCCTCTTCAAAGAACATCAATTGCTTCGACGCTTCTGCGCTCTTCTGCTTCCGCGACACGCTTCAGAGATCTTCCAACTCAAGCTGACGACGTCCTGCTGCTCCGAAACTTTGATCTACACCGGACGTCGGTAACAAAGAGCTCTGTATTTAAAGTTTACTATTCTGCCTTATTGTAAAATCTATTTGTAAACTTTGCGAACTTATAGAATTGCCCGCAGAAAACGGTCAACGACCGTGGGCCTTGGAGTAGGAGTCGACCTAGGCTCCGAACCAAGTAAGACGATCGTGTTAGCGTTGTTTTACTCTATTTTATTCCGCTGTGCACTTGCTCTTTTAAATCCGAACGAATTGCGATATTCACCCCCCCTCTCTCGCATTTCTCGATCCAACAAGTGGTATCAGAGCGGGGAAGCTCAAATTTGGTGCAACCACCAATTTGAGAGTTTTTTTCGGATTTACGAAATTTTTTTTCTTTTATTTTTCTTTTTTAATTAACACCACTCGATCTTTTCCGCCCTTTTATTTTAAAATTTATAATATCTGTAGGTGTATTTAAAATATTCTTACGCCCTTTTCAATTTTGAAGTTACATATTTTCACCATAAGTCTGAATTGATAAAACAAATAATTTTTAATTTGTCATAAATTTTTTTTATTATTTTAATATTTTTCTCGAAATTCGTGCTACTTTAATTTGAGCAAAATTTTTCCCAAACATTAAAATCTTACTTTTTCATTATTAATCAGAATTGACAAAATTATCATTTTCAAAAATTTATCATAAATTATTTTTATTATTTTATTAATATTTTGCCTCGAAATTTGTGCAACATTTATTTTGGACTATTTTTTTCCTTCTCCCGCACTACTAATCCAAGACCAAGTCTTGGTACATTCTGTTATTTCTTTTCTGTGTGCAAGGATTAATTTAAATGGCAAATCAAGATTGGAGTAGCATTCGTCCACCGCTATTCTCTGGCGAAAATTTCAGAGTCTGGAAGGATCTAATGGAGTCTCATTTGAAAGCTAATATGGAGTTATGGTTGATAATCCAAACGGGGTTCACATTCCCCACAAAAGAAGGAACATCGATCACTTGGGACAAATTGGATGAACCAACTCTGAGAAAGATTGAGATTGATGCCAGGGCAACAGTAATCTTACAATGCGGCCTGACCAAAGAAGAACTGAAACGGGTCGGATCCTTCAACTGTGCTAAAGAGATGTGGGAAAAGCTAATCAATCTACACGAAGAGAGCTCCAGCATTGAGATCTTTGACTCCGGATCAGAAGACGAGAAAGAATCCATCCCCGACATCGAAATCGAACCAGAAATGGTAACTAATTTCGAATCCTTTTTTGAATTACAATTAGATAATCCAACAGATACTATAATGGTCGAGGAAGGTATAATTTCTAGTACAAGGAAAACTCCAAGAGAACCACCAAAGAAGAAGATTCAACCTGTACCCGAGTCCAACTCAGACTCAAAATTTGACGACAAAAAAGGAGATCGACCCAATATGGTCCGATTAGCTCGTGGTCACTACAAGAATACTAGACAAACGATCGGGAGAGGTAAGCTTACAGTATTTGAAAACCCCTTATTTACCATGAATAATATGATTGAATCTTATAAATTAGTTAAGGCTAATTTGTTAGAAAATTTAATTCATAATATTATTGTTTTTGATAATCCAGAATATTATTACGATTATGATGTAACATAGATCATTTTTTTTTGTGCTTTAATTGTAGGTTTCTTTTTATTTTATGTTTATGTTCTTTTTGCTTAAAATTAGGATTGATCAGTTTAAGGACAAAACAGTTTAACTGAAACTTGACAACATAGTATTGGGTGGAGGTGAGATGATAGTACGTTAGGGAAACCAACTCTAATAAGATCAAGTTTACTTGGTCTCTTTAGACTGGTGAAACTAGCCGAAGCTACCGATCCAAAATCCAAACTAGTTAGACCAGAAATTTTTCAAAGAATAATTTTGAAAATGAAATTTCATTAAAAGGCTTTGTCAAGGAAAGGGTGGATGATCCCATAAAGCTACGGCCAAAGAAGGCCTAGTGCCTCGCCAAGACCTGGAAGCCAATTTTTGAATTTCAAATTCAAATTACTTTTTGTCAAATTCGAATCTAACACAAATGTTCAGTTAATCTTAGATTCAAATATTTCTTTTCAAATTAGATTTAAAACCAATTGTTTTCAAAATTAAAATATTTGTCTCACAAAACCCATAAGGTTAACATGTTTGATCACATAGAACTGGGTGAGATATCTAGGACCTAAGAATATATGTCACTATTCTTTTAAATAAAACTCAAAGTGCTCCAAAAAAAAAATTATTCAAAATTATCTCTATTTTTTTCAAAATATTGAATTTCATGTTAAAATAGACTCGTTTTTAAATAGAATTTAGGGTTTGATTAATTTAGTTATTTGATTGGTCAAACATAACTGAGTCAAACCTGTCAACATAGTCAAACATGGACATTAGATTGAGTTAAATAGTAAGGGAGAATGGTTTATTCTTTTTAATTTTCTTTCAAAATATCTTTGAAAAATTATTATCATTTCAAAATGGTTTTCGAAAACTGTGTTATCATACCAAATTATGTTTTCAAAAATCTATCTCCTAAAAAATTATCATACTCAAAAGGCATGTTCAAAATTGTTCCTTTAATTTTGACAAACCCTAAGACTAAGAGGAGGATTAACTTGTGGTCAACAAGCCTCCCAGGACTGTGTCAGATTTAAGGGAAGTTCAAATTAAAAGAAGAAGTTTTATGCCTTCAAATAATCACTATATTTTTCAAAATTATGCTTTACAAAAATCATTTTAAAATGTTTTTCGAAAAAGAGGCTTATGTTTGAAAATTATCTTCAATTCAAATTGAATTTCCTAAAATTTTATTACCGTACTGATATTCAAAACTATTCTTTTGATTTTAATAAACCCTAAAGACACAGAGGAAGGTCCACTTCATGATCGATAAGGACTCCTAGGATGTGTCAAATTTAGGGGGAGTTTGAGTCAAGAGAAGAATTTCTGAAATGTGTTTATTAATTATTTTTTAATTTAAATCAAACCTTAAGACTCAGAGGAAGATCGCCTGTAGTCAACAAGCTTCCTAGGACTGGGTCAAGTTTAGGGGGAGATTAAATTAAAAGAATTATTGAATTATATGTTTTCATGCACTGCACGTTTAAAATCCTTTTGAAAACTTAAATAATTTTTTTTAAAATACTATTATTTTTTTCAAAATTCTTTTGGAAATAGTATTTACATGAGTTGGAGAATTTCCAGGACACTTAGGAAACTATCCTTGTAGTTAACAAGGTTTCCTAGGATTGTGTCAGACTGGAAAAGTAACCAAAGCAAGTAAAATGTTATGCGTTAAAAACAATACTTTTGTAAGTGCTTTCAAAGGATAATTTTCTCTAATATTATAAAAGCACTTATAGTTTTTAATGCATAATCTTCTTATATCTTCAAAAATGCACAATATCTTTCAAAAATACTTCTACTTTTCAAAATATAATGTTTCAAAAGTACTAATATTTTCAAGGCAATAATGTTCTAAGTGAATTTTCTACAAGACTTGCCTACAAAAATAATTTTTTTTAAAAAAAAAATGCCTTTCAAAGTGGAGTTTTGGTGCATGTTAAGCTTTTGCTATGCTTTCAAAAATTATGCTAAGTATTTTTATGTTTTCAAAACTCATAGGCTCTGATACACAAATTTTAAAATTTTTTAAAACATATATAATTTTTTTAAAAAAATTCCTTATTGATATATGTTCTAAGGAAAATTCTCTATGAGTGCAAAAGTTGAAACTTTCTAAAGAAAACTTGTTTTCAAAATGTTGGCTAAGTAAGTTACGGTTAAGTTTTTCTTGAAAACTATGTTACAAGTTTTTGCAAGCTTTTTCTAAAATATAAGTAGAAGAGTTATCACATTAAGGGGGAGCCTCAAAACATCCATTACCTTGAAAATTATGAAATTCATTACTTAAAGCTTCTTTTGAAAACTATGCTTTTGAACTCCTTTACTTAAATTTCTTTTGGTAAAACTCAAACCTCCCTATTAGATACCTTGTTCACCCATGTTTATTTTTGATATATGTCAAAGGGGGAGGAAAGGTCAAAGTTAAGTATTATAACACAAGTACTCAGGGTTTTAGGGGGAGTAAAGGTTTTTTATGAGAGATAAAGGTTACCTTGTATTAGTAAATGTTATAAAATTTTTACTTAACATTGAATTGTGTAAAATTGCTATACTTCATTTTTACATTATGTTCTTAACAGTTATAAAGTTTTTTACTTAACTTTGAATTGTGTTGCCATAATCAAAAAGGGGGAGATTGTTGGTGCAGGAAGCACCATATCGAACCTGGTTTTGATATTGGCAAAGGATTCAAAGTTAAGTTTATTTGTGATCTAACGTTGTTCACTGAGTGTGCAGAAAAAGCCCTAGCGAAGGACTGCTAGGCACTGGTAAAGGAATGCCAGGAAAGCAAGCCCTAGCGAAGGAATGCTAGGCACTGGCGAAGGACTGCCAGACAGGACAAGCCCTAGCGAAGGAATGCTAGGCACTGGCGAAGGACTGCCAGAAGAAAAAACCTAGCGAAGGGCTGCTAGGCACCAAGCGAAGGGAAGCTTGGTAACTCAAGACCTGGCGAAGGACTGCTGGGCAAAAGTCCAACTGGAGGATCCGGTTGGCACCAGGTAAAACTCTCCCGAGAGGAGTAGGTGAGGACGCGTTCCCCTCGAGGGAACATTAGGCGTCGGTTCGACCTAGGGCTCCATTTTGTAGATCCAAAGTCAGAACCAAGACAGCTAAGGCTGTTGTAACTAACTTATTATTTGCTGTTTTGGACTAACCCTGGATGCAGGACCGAAGGACTGTATTTCTGCAGCTCAGAGAGCCTCAAAGGAGTGAGGCCGTAGCTGAGTAGGGCGCCCCGGATGTGTCGGGCGCCCCAGAGTCAACCCAAAGTCAGCAGAGAGGTAAACGCCCCGACAGCAGCGCAATTGGGGGCGCCCCGCACGTGTCGGGCGCCCCGCATGTCGGGCGCCCCGCGTGTCTCGGGCGCCCACTGTGCCACGCCACTGAAGGCGGCTGCAGCTCACCCTCGCGAAGCCTCGGTGATAAAGTTTGACCGGTCAGTCGGGCGCCCCGTGCGCGTCGGGCGCCCCAGTCAAATACAATCCCGAAGATAACGAGATCAGCTTTGACTAGAGCATCGCCGGATCTGCAGCCACGTGGGGGGCGCCCCGAGCATGTCGGGCGCCCCCTGCCCTATATAAAGAGGGCCTCGACCCTCTTCAAAGAACATCAATTGCTTCGACGCTTCTGCGCTCTTCTGCTTCCGCGACACGCTTCAGAGATCTTCCAACTCAAGCTGACGACGTCCTGCTGCTCCGAAACTTTGATCTACACCGGACGTCGGTAACAAAGAGCTCTGTATTTAAAGTTTACTATTCTGCCTTATTGTAAAATCTATTTGTAAACTTTGCGAACTTATAGAATTGCCCGCAGAAAACGGTCAACGACCGTGGGCCTTGGAGTAGGAGTCGACCTAGGCTCCGAACCAAGTAAGACGATCGTGTTAGCGTTGTTTTACTCTATTTTATTCCGCTGTGCACTTGCTCTTTTAAATCCGAACGAATTGCGACATTCACCCCCCCCCCCTCTCTCGCATTTCTCGATCCAACAGACATTGGTGCACATACATCAGTATGTATTAGACCAAGCAATTCTCCCACTGGTTTATCTTTTTCGGAAAAGGGTAATTTGATCATCTTGTCTTTTAAGCATGATTCGCATGTATCAAATGAACCAGGTTCAAATGATTCCAGAATTCCACATTGGTGTAATTTGGTCATGCGTTTCTTGCTTACATGGCCAAGACGACAATGCCACATATAGGAGTCTATTTGATTATCTATTCAAGCATGTTTGTTGCTAACTTCGATATTGAAAACGTCACCGGATAAATCTAACGTGTAGATACCATTGCATAAAGTTCCGGTCCCATAAAGAACACCATTTAAAGTTATGTAACAGCAATTGTTACTAAAAATTAAATGATAACCCTTTTCATTCAAGCATGAAATAGATACAATGTTCTTTATTAACGAAGGAACAAAATAACAATTATCCAATTCTAAGACAAGTCCAGTAGGGAGCTTTAGCAAATATGTTCCGATGGCAACAGCAGCAATCTTTGCTCCATTTCCAACTCGCAAATTCGCTTCTCCCTTGACGAGTCTTCTTCTATTCCTTAGCCCCTGTATGTCATTACATATATGTGAGTTACATGCAGTATCAAGTACCCAGGTGTCCGAGGAAATAGACATTCAATAACGAAGATACCTGAAGAGGATGGGGCATCGGATGCCTTCTTCTTCAGGGACTCAAGATAAACCTTGCAGTTTCTTCGCCAGTGGCCCTCCTTGCCGCAGTGATGGCAAGTGCCTTTTGGTGCCTTTTCAATCTTTTTGGCATTTTTCTTCCTTCCCTTATTTTGTTCTTTGGGCTTCCTCTTAGAGCCTTTCTTTGAGGAACCAACTAACAGTACCGTCTTCTGATCCTACTTTACAGAAGGTTTTACAGTCTTCAGCAGGTTAAGCAACTCAGGAATGGTAGTCTCCAGTTTGTTCGTCCGATAGTTTTTCACAAACTGTGAGTAACTCTTGGGCAAACAATGCAGAATTAAGTCAATATTTAGTTCGAAATCCATTGCAAATCCGAGTGTGCCTAGTCGCTCAATGTACCCCAACATCTTCAACACAAACTGTGAAACAGAAGTGCCTTCCTACATTTTAGAGGTGAAGAGGAGTCTGGAGACCTCAAACCTTTTGGATCTCACCTGCTCGTCAAACAGCTCATGAAGATGGAAGACGATGGTATGAGCATCCATATGCTCATGCTGCTATTGTAGCTCAGGTACCATAGCGGCCAGTATGATGCAACTCGCAAGTTGAGAATCGGCCACATGTTTCTGATAGGTCACTAACTGGTCTGGAGTTGCATCTTCAGGAGGATGGTTGGGAAGTTGTTCTTCAAGGACATAAGCAAGCTTTTCTGCCTTGAGGACTATCCTCAGGTTTCGAAGCCAGTCCATGAAGTTTGGCCCAGTCAACTTATTGGTGTCCAAAATGGAACGCAAATTCAGAGAAGACATGATCAGGTGATTATCCTAGAAATACAAATTGAGGTTATGTGATGAGAATGATAAAGAATGCATCAATATACATTAATTAAATCCTATTTATTTTTCGAATTGAATAACCCTTTTTATCAATTCGGGAGATCGTAGGAACATCTCCAAATAGGTTGATATCCAACCATAGATAAGAACAACCATGGCTAGAGTCCATCAAGCTATTCTTAGCTATGAAGGTAGGTAATTATACCGATTACATATTATACATATGTAACTATCACATTATGCTATCAACTAATTGAATGTTTGCATAAATCATTGGGTTGTTAACTCATTAACAAGTATGCAACAATATACATAGCACCCAATTGCACCTCTCTTTACATCGACCTTGGTTGTGGCACAACAAATCGATGCTCCAAGCTTAAGGCTGACCCATTAATCAAGAAATAGTTTTAATATGGTTGGAGCTCATTCAACCGTTTAGTCAGGCTTGGATGTGTCCAACAACCAAAACTAAGGATTGACCTCTGACTCCAACTATATTAATCATAAACTAATTCCATGGTTTGAACATGTTGACGTTCAAGTCGGGTATGGATGTGCCCATCAACCCAAACGAGAAACAAAACTCCGGTTCTAACCATATTAATGGAGGGTGTTGGCCTTAATATTTTGTAAGGGGTTTTGGGTCTCATCCTTTTCTTTTATGCACATTCATGACATATAATTATGTCATGTTCTAACGATTTCCTTAATAAAGTATGTATGTGACTTAATTTATCAAGTCTCATTAATTGAATTAGGAACCGAATATCCTAATTCTAATTTCATACTTTATTCAAGGAATTGTTTTAGAAAACAATTTCCTGAATTATCATAATCAATTTCGGAAATAATATGTTTAAGACTTTGATTTCTCTAAATCAAATCTTATTAAATTAAGAGACAGATTCTCTTAATTCAACCACATATTATTTTCATGAAAATCTTATTTAAGGAAATATACTCTATAGGAAATAATTTTCCTAATTAATTTTGGAGACAATAATATGTAAGAGCATCCTCATAAATCAAATAAGAAAATTATCGTTTGAGAATCACCTCAAAAATTTTCAAGATTTGATCACATATTTTATTTATGGAAAATTAATATCTATAACTTAATTTGGATGGCTCCCCGAGGCTCAATCCAAATTAAACATTTGACAATTTAAATTCAATTTAGGAAATTTAATTATAACAACTAACTTTAAATTGGACGGCTCCCCGAGGCTCAATCCAAAATAAAGAATTTTGTAAATAATTTAATTTCCAATTATAAATTTAAATGTCAATTAATATTCCCATAATTTATCTAGACTTTCTTGAAAAAAGTGCACAAAATTGCGAGCTTTCCATAAATGGAAAGTTTCCAAAAATAAAAAGTTTTTAGAATAATTGTAAGTTTCAGGTACAAAGAAAAACTTACGTTTTTCCAAAATTAGAAAATTTTCGAAATAGGAAATTTCCAAAATAGGAAAGTTTCCATAAATGGAAAGTTTTCACAATTATCATAAAATTTTAGAAACAGAGATATTTCAAAAGTTTGTCAATTTCATGAGAATTTTCAAACTTTGAAATTCCTAAATCGAAAATTTACCATAATTGGAAAGTTTCCATAATTGAAAATTTTCCAAAATTAAGATCATGATAAAGCTTTGCGCAAAACAATTATATGATTATGTCGAACACAAACCTCGGCTCTGATACCACTGTTGGGTCTGGGTGCATGTTGACATGGATGCGGGTTCGTAATTTTAAAATTAATTACGTTCAGTGGAAAGTTTAGCATAAATAATTTCTCTAAATCATTTAACCACACATCTAAGCATGCAATTTTATCTTGTGTAGACATGATCATATATTTAAAATTTTTGCAAAAACGTAAACTAATTTACATATTACCTCGCGTAACTCGAAGGAAGGGACGAGATCCAACCGTAAGCGTCCCTTGGAAGCTCTGCCTCTATTCGCGTCCACGCCGAGTATTTTCGGGATGACTTCGCAAAGCCACGAGTTTCGTGTTCTCGAGAACTACTAGATTCTCCGAGAAGGCGACGAGAAAAACCAAGAGAGAAGTCGGAAGACTAACAACAAAAGGATGGCCGGCTGGTGCTCCTTCTTGGGGCTGGTTGGCGCACGGCAAGAAGGGGAGAAGAGAAGGAGAGAAAGAGAGGGAGAGAGCCTATGCCTTCATCTCTATTATTCACACCCAAGCCTTGCCTTGGGTCCTTTATATAGTGGCCTCTCAACAATCAAGCCTCTCAAATATGGAATAACTTATTCCATCATGCCAAGTTTGATTTTATATCATGGTTAAAATCATATTTTAATTCATGATAAAAATCTTCTATCCTATGGAATAAATTTCCTTATCATGGTAAATCAATCCATGATTGATTTTATAAAAATAAACCAATCCATGGTTCATTTTAATTTCCATGAAAAATAAACCAAATCTTGGTCTATTATATAAAAAATTTATTTCATCCATAATTTTATAAAACAAACCACACTTGGTTTATTTTATAAATTGAACCAAAAACTTGGTTTTCTCCCTTTGTTGTGGCCGGCCAAGCAAAGAGGATGGAGGCCCTCTTTGGCCGGCCCATCCAAGCCAAGCCCCAATGAATTAAACTTATTTAATTCATCTATTAAGTCTTCAAAAGACTTAGCCATTTTACGCTTCCGATGCGTCTCTGAAAAATTCATATTCGACTTATCGTTTGGCTCAACCAAACTTAATCTCTCTTGATTGGAAAATCCAATTTTCAACTCGTTTTAAATCCCTTGGATTACTCGTAGTGCGTGTGACTAAATAGGCTTTCAATTTATGTTGGCCGTCTATAATTAATCAATTAATTATAGAACGATCATGAGTGGCACCTAGTAGTATATCATGATCCCCAATTAATCGAAAGATCAATGGTTGACCTCAGAAACAATTCTGAAACCCTTCAGCAGCTATAATGAATCGTGCCCCATTCCCTTCACCATCTTATACCCACTTGGTTCAGGACATGGTCTATGTGTGTCAGCCCCCACTAGGTTGACTACGTCACACCTAGCCCAAGTAACGTTTTCTCGTCCTACGGATTCTAATTACTCTCATATATTTAAGAGATTCATACCCTGAACATGTCATGCTCTGGCCAGAGGCTTCGAGTAACAATCCGACGATAGGCATCGGGTATACATCTCCTCGCAAGGAGTGGTGAATCTTTTGTAGGCTGTTCAAACATCTTCGGGCACTTCGGCTTATACCCAATCATCCTGGGTCCACACCTCCTTGGAGATGCTTGCTTAAGATGTCAAAGTATAAGTCTCCATGACCAAGATGACTTGAACACCGCAAGTCATAGGAACATCGCACTTAAGCTACAGTAAGAACTTCACTGACATATCTATATGTAGACTACCATATGAAGTTTTACAGCTAGTCACTCCAATGAACTAGTTTCCTTAACTAGCATTCATGTTTATCTCCGGACATCTCAATGTCACCAGCCAGTGAGAATCAGCTGATTAGAGAATAACCCATGCTAGTCTCAACAGAATTGATAGTGTCCGTATTTATCAATTCATCGACTAGGGACAATTTCAATACTTCATAATTGCACATGTAGAGATAATCACTAGTTGTGAATTCATCACAAATTCTCTCATGCTGTGAATTGTATTGCGAACATTCAGTAAATGAGTTTAAGATCTCAATCAAATACACAAACATGTATACTCAAATAGTGAATATTCATTTATTAAAATAAATGATTACAATCGTAAGGCGATTTCCTTAGGACATTTCTCTCATATCACTAACAGGAGCCACGTAGGGCACGATGGCCATGGAGGTAGAAGGAGTTACCGCGGCTGGAATCTCTCCTCTTTTCTTCTTCTTTTTCTTCTCTAGACGTTTGCTGGAAGAAGGTTGGGACGAGTCCCCTATCGGGGAGGACACTCGACGGCACTTGGAAGAAGCGTGTGGTCTGACAGTGATAGGTGAAGCAGTCTCGGAGGGGATGGGAGCTGACTCCAGCCCGATCAGGGTCGGGTCTGCCAAAGCGCTTTCCACCGAAGTACCTCCTCTAGCAGCCCACACAGGAGCGACCCGGGCACGTAGCTTGGCCTCATCCAGCCGGAAGTCTCCCCTCAGAGCCGTAGCCAGCAGCATGGAAACTGTAAAAGTAAAATAAGCTTGTGCATGGCTGAAAGATATACATAGGAGATACCATAAGACTTACCGACGGCGGACATAGAAGCGATCGGGCTCGGGCTGAGACCAAAGGTGGAGAGAATCCCCTCCTTTAGCAGAAGTCCGCCGTGGAAGTGCCTATCCTCTAGCTCGGTTGTGACGTTCAGATAGGCCGCAGAAGTGCGATAATGTCGGGGAAGGGACTCGGAGACAGGAAGTCCTGCAATCCAAGTGGTGGGCTAGCTCGGGGTCGCGATGGGTCCAATAAAGAAGAAATGCTCCTTCCATCCCTTGTTTGAAGTAGGCAGATGCAGGAGGAAGGAAGCCTTAGCTCGGGCTTGGAAGAAGAAATCACCCGCTTCTTGCTGTTTGGGATAGAAGAGGTAATGGAAAATCTCCGGTTCCAGGGGAATCCGGAGTAATGAGAAAACAATGACCGAGCCACACATCAGACGTATGGCGTTAGCGGCTAGTTGCGGTAAGGGAATTTGGAAGTAGTCGCAGACAGCAGAGAGGAACGGATGGATGGGGAAGCGGAGACCTTCTTGTAGATGGTCCCTAGACAAAGAAACGTAGCCCAAGGGGGCAGAATTGGGTCGGTCGTGCGATTCCGGTAGGCGTGGTTGGAAGTCGGTAGGGATTGAGAAGTCCGACTATATTTGGTCCAGGTCGTGAGCAGTGAGGGTAGTTATCATAGTGGAGTACCATGGACGAGAAGGGGATGGAGACGAGGAAGGAGAGGCCATCGAATAAGAAGGAGACGGGAAACTAACCGGAGAAATGGGTCGCCGAAGGCACACTGAAGAAGAACAGTCGTCAAAGCCCTAGTGGTACTCAAGGCGGCGGAAAGTGACGAGGAGTTTCGGACGCAAGGAGAAGAAAAGGCAGGGGAAAGGCTTACTTATGGGGATATTTGAGGAGCGCCGGTCGTTCGATGGAGAACCGGGGGAAACGTGTGACCTCGTCAGAGCCGCATGATCGAGCCCGGTTGGTGTGTAGGGAAGCAAAACATGAATGCAAGTAAAGCACTCACAAATAGCGAGGGCATATTCGTCAACATGTGGGCACAAAGGGCTTAGGAGCAAGAGTCTTGCGTCATGGAGGTGGTGGCCAATGAGAGAATACGCCCGATTTCCGAGGGTTGCGCCAGGCTCGGGCCAGAGTTGAGGTCCAGCCAGTCGGACTACGTACCTCCTTCGACTAGACTTGTGGGGGATGCTTATGATCCCGGGCCAGCTTGTGTGTAGCCTGGCCCGGCAGCCTGGCACCTAGTCAGAAGGAAGATGGTTAATGGGCTGAAGAGGCCCGCGGGATAGGAATCTCTCGGACTCAGGCCCTAGAACTGACATTAGGAAGCCCACTCTCTTTAACGTCAGCCGGATTCCTAGTCAGATGTTCCTGATCTAGCACCCCTTTCGGATTGGTTCCCCACCAACGCGTGGCAAACCACGCTCCGGGGATAAGCCCAAACCAGAGGGAGTGTTATTCATCACTCGGTATCCCAGTCGGCACCCTCGTAGACCCTCAGCCGGCCTCATTACTCAGTGCCCCAGTCGGCACCCTCGTAGGCCCTCAGCCGGCCTCATTACTCAGTGCCCCAGTCGGCACCCTCATAGGCCCTCATCCGGCCTCATTACTCAATGCCCCAGTCGGCACCCTCATAGGCCCTCAGCCGACCTCATTACTCAGTGCCCCCGTCGGCACCCTCATAGGCCCTCAGCCTGCCTCATTACTCAGTGCCCCAGTCGGCACAACCGCTCCCTGACACCACACTATTAGAAGTTGTACAGGGTCAGCGCAGGACCGGAGCCCTCTTGGTCCCAAGTGGCGGATATCTCGCCGAGGTACTGATCTTCCTGTCACATCTTGTCCCCCCGTACCTCGACCACATGCTTTGGTGTCAGACCGAGTGGCGCCCAACGGCGCCAACCCTTAAGTTAACAGTGCCCCTTTCCTTAATACAGCATGTGCCACTTTATCCTGCCACCCCTGGGCATGCATTACCCTATGCTCGCTATATGAGAGCAGGTGGCAGGCCGGGCAGGACCTGTCAGCTCCCCCGGCTACTTATACCTCCTCACTCCGCATTTCCCAGGTACGCGCAATAGTGCACTTTCATACTATTCTATTGTCTTTCCATCGCCACCGTCGTGTACTGACTTGACCGTTGGAGTGTCTGGTCGGGGATTTTTCCCGGCGGATTCTAACGGTCTTCGTCTCGCAGGTTAGGGGCGATCCAGTTCGTTAAGCCACCTCAGCGACTTCACTCTTCCCTGAGGCTCACTCAGCTGTAAGAACGTCCGACTCACTTCGCGGCATGATCACCCAGTGTTGACTTGACGGCCGAAGGGGTCACGCCAACTCTTACAGATGAGTGTTGACACATAAGACCATAGATTCGATCGGGAGATCAACCAGAGGAGCAAGGAAGGACGAGAGAGGTCCGAGCTCAGCGGAGAACACCATCAATTATTAATCAAAAGAAAAACACTTTCTCATTCTTTTATTTGATTAAACTCGCGATTAACCTCAAATCCTCTTAATACAATTTGTTTTTTCTAAACACTATTTGTCTATGCCTTCTCAGGAGCAAATTAGGTCGAACCATCCACTATTTGAGAACTTGGATCACTTGTTCTATTTGACTGGCCTTTAAAATATTAAATTGTGAACCCTCTTGCAAGGAAGAAGAAATTGACTTGCGAGTCGAACATATATCAAGTTGGGGCCTATACGGTCAACATACATCTAGTCAGCAGACATAAAGTCAACACACGCCCATAGCTAGATAGGATTTGAATCCAATTGGTTGACCCAGTTGTAAGGTTATTAAGTGAAATTTCCCAACCCTTTCCTTTGATATCATCAAAATGTTCAAAGGAAAGGAGCTCAATATTTTTTATCTTCACTTTTAATCTCTTTGAAGATAATCGTATACCATTATAATATAGTAATACAAAAATGGGAGTTAATAATCTGTTAAAATAGTTTGAATTTTATTTTTAGAAAAAAAATGGAAGTTGTTTAGCAATTTTTATGTCCCATTAATTTCAATATCTAGAAAGTAATTTTTAAGTGATTACTTTAAAAAAAAAATGGAGCTCAATGCAAACATCCAAAATATTTTAAATTTCTAAACAGTTTGTTTTATCTCAAAAAAACTTTCATTTCTGAACAACTTTCATGATAGGCTATAAACGATGGGAAAAAGCCCCCATGGGCTGGATCGGATGGTAAGACGCTTGGTCGAGGTCACAGGTTCGAGGGTCACCAGTTATACACGGGGATAAAACCCTGGTCTGCTGGCATTAATTCCCTCGACCCCAGGCGCCTCACCACACCAGTGATAACCATGATTTACCTCCTCCGTGTTGGTCCTGGGGCGGACTGGCGGGGGCCGCTGAGATGGCGGATCCACCTTTTTGGTATAAACGATGGGAAAAAGAATATCAATATATAAACATTTTTTAATAAAAAAATAAAAATTGTGGACGTAATAATCGATAAGGTAATGGAAGGGGCGAGTTATTAGAAAGGGCGGCGAGTCCGGCCGTTGAAGAAGCCCAAGAGCTCCGAACGGTACGGTAAGAAGGACCGCCGCGGCCCCCTGGTCGGCTTCCCGTTCCCTCCGGCTTTTGGATTTGGGCCTTGGCTTGGGCTCGGACTCCTCCTCTCCGGCGGCGGAGACGAGGGAAATTCAAGGAACATAGACTTCTTCTTCCCGTCGCTGTGGCTCCGGCGGCCGAACAGGGTATCCCAAAGCTTCCACCCCAGGCTCGTCTCGGCGGACGCGCACTCCCTTCTCCACTCCGGCGATTGCGGCGCCGACCTCACGGTTCGCGGACGGTACTCCCGCGCCGCGGCCGACACCAGATCGTCCGCCTCAGAGGACGACGACGACGAAATCGACCCAGATCTAGAGCCACTCTCCTCGACTAGAAGCCGGTGTATGGGGATCTGCTTGGCTGGAGGCTTCGCCGCACCCTCCTCCGAACGGAGGGTAAGGGAGCGGTCGAAGAGAGGGTAGACGGGGAGGATGCGGCCGTGGGAGAAGAGCTCATCGGCGGTGACGACGGGCTCATCTCCGGTCGGGAAGGTGAATTCGAAATCGTCCTCGGATTGAGAGGGACGGTCGTCGTTGCTGGCGGAGGGCGTGAGAGAGTGAACCGCTGGGCGTTCCTCCATGGTGCGTTTTTGGGGATTCCGTTCGGTGCCGGAAGTACGAGGGATTTATCCAGCTGAAGCAGAGACGGTTACTTGCGGAGGAATCCAGATTAATTATTCGGACCACGTATGTGCGTGAATCATCGCTATTCTTGTAGAAGTTAGCTTTAGAATTCTAAATGCATATTCTACTTCATTACTGCCAAAATTAGTATTTTGGATTCATATGAGGAAATTCATATCCAATTAAACAGCAGCAGCAGAACTTCAAGGACTATGCTGACGAATTAGATGACGACGAGGCTCGATCATTCGTCATTGATTATGTGTATTACGGAGATAATGTCAAACGGACGCCGATCGTATCATTGTTTTGGCCCCAAGGAACCAGGAGCAATTTTAAAGCCCGATGAAACTTTGGGTCGAAGATTTCTTGGATGACAAATTTGAAAATTCCATAACGGCAATAAAATAGATCAGACAAAAGTGGTTGTCAGCTCGTACTGGAAGTCGTTTTACAGACCAACCGAACACGTAATCTGTTAGTGTCAAACGGGCTAACCATAGCCCGACACCACATGAGTCATGTTAATGCTTCATTTCTTGTCACCCTATTCATCTTAGGTTACTTTTGTGTATCCTTGGGGATAAGGAGTAGACCTGTCTTGGCTGGGTCCGTAACTGGTCCGGCCCTTGAAAGTTTAGGGGTGAGAAATTTTAGATAATGTTTGCTATTTTAAAATTTTCTTGTCTTTCCTGGATTCGAATGATACGGGAAAAAAACAATATTGAGTCAGAAAAAAGTGTTGGGATCCGATATTTTTTGAGTCTTTATGTAAGGATTTATTAAAAAAAAATTATAATTGGTCGATGAAATATGAACAGTACATTGAATCTTGATATAGCTCACAATAATATATTTTTTTACCATGCGATGTACTAGC
Organism: Boesenbergia rotunda; assembly: GCA_024364735.1. Lineage (NCBI taxonomy): Eukaryota > Viridiplantae > Streptophyta > Magnoliopsida > Zingiberales > Zingiberaceae > Boesenbergia > Boesenbergia rotunda. The sequence continues at coordinate 97,554 of JAGFNQ010009395.1, read as the reverse complement.
TATTGTTGATCATTCGATTGGAATGAAATTTGTAATTGGCATATTTTAAAATTTTTTAATATAATAATCTTGAATCATAACAAATTATAATAAATCGTGAGTCGAATCATGAATTGACAGTTTGAAACCGTCAATGATAATCGTCTTGGACGGTTAAGATTAAATCGACCTGTTAAAAACCGTTGAATCTGTATTAATATAATAATCTTGAATCGTGACTAATCGTGAAGAACCATGAGTTGAACCGTGAATCGGCAATTTCAAATTATAAATCGGCGGTTCCGAATTGTAAATCGTAATCGCCTTAGATGGTTAAGATTAAGGACCGATATGTCAGAAGCCGTTGAACCAACGAATCAAAGATTACGTATCTAGATCAAATCTAATAAAGAGTATGTTCTGATAGGTCAAAATATCACCTGATATTAGATTTATATTTTTAGGCGTGGATGCTGGTGAGTGGATTTTGAATCTTTATTATTGAGTTGTCAATTTGTTTAAGATGGCATTTTTTACTATGAAAACATAGTTAGGAATGCAAAATTTAATTGTTTCTATATTTGCACAGCTACATAATCAAGATTTGATACTTTACTTTTCCTTTAAGTTATTTTTGTATTTAATTATTTAAACTTCTAAACTTTATGATTATGCTTAATTATGTCTTTTTGGATGATCTACTTAACATGTCGTCGTTGTTGTTATTGTTAGCAGGAATTATTAAGAGAAGATTTATTCATTTGATTGTCAACGAAACTGGTAATTCATTTGATTGTCAACCAAACTGTATGCAGATGTTTACTTTTTAGTTTGGGTAACTTCACATCTGTTGATAATTAAAGTCATCTTAGATCTTATGCATCCATCAATTATGATGCAACATGTTGTAGAAAAGGACAGTCATCTACTAATGATTGATTTCCAATACTTTGGAATTTGGATGCCCGTGGCCACCGAGTATTTGTTGGACGCCTGTGGCCTATCTAAAATTAACACCCAATTAGCGTCGGACATGATGATACTTATCAGTGGACTAATGGAAAAATAGTAATAAGAAAAATTATCAAAAATTAAAAAAAAAACTCGTCGTTCTTTGAATTTTATTCAAAATAAATGAAAAAATTTTATTAAGAATATATAATAATTTTTCGAACAACTAAACCGGACATTTATATAGACAAATTCTAATCCATAAATATCTAATATATCAAAAATATCTTAAATATCATAAAATAAAAATACTAAAAATAGGATAAAAATGTTCGCATATTCCAAAAAAATCCAAAACCATACTTTTGAGATGCAAAATTTAACAGTTATAGATTATTCGTAATAAATATAGATCTCTAAAAGAGCTACGTGTGAGCGCAAATAGAATTTTGATCTGATATCCAAATCAAAAATTATAATCCATTAAAAATTAAGTCCTATATTGGTTCCGCATTAGTCTCCTAGGTTGAAAAGAATACATCCTCATGTTCGTAATAGAATCATCAATATCCACATACTAGGGAGTCAAGTGCTTCACATTGAAGACTTCAAAAGTCTTCAAATGACCAAGCAGACAACCTATAGACATTGTCGTTGATTTTACATAGTATCTCACACGGTCCAATATTCCAATCCTTCAACTTATTATACTCGCCGACAAGAAAATGATCATGAGTTAATATAGCCCAGATAAATATCTGACCTTAAAAAGTACCTGACGACAATGACTATCAACTTGTATCTTGTACTTGGTATTGCTCTCAAGAATTATCAATTTCACCTGCTTATAAATACTCCGAAAATGCTTTGCTATCTCATCTACTTTAGGACTAAATCATCCTACATATAGAATAGGAGTTAAGTCCAGAACTCTGGATGTAGGGATGAGTAAAAGTTCAATTAAATTGAACAAATCGACCAAACTGACTAAATTTAAAAATTCGATTTATTTTTTTTTCAAAATTTTGATTTTTTTTTCTAAAAAAGTATGTTATTTTGGTTCAAGTTTGGTTTTCAATTTCCTCATTCGTTAAACCAAATAAATCAATAAATCAAAATTTTAGACTAAATCAAAATTTTAGGCTGAAAAAATTTTTAGACAGAAATAGAATTTGTTAAACTAAACCGAATTTTTAGCCCCTAATTAGAACATTTTAGTTAATTTGATTTTGACTGAATTAATCAATATTTGATCGGTTCGGTTTATTCAATTTTTATTGAAAAAAAAATCGATTCGGTTCAGTTAATCCAGTTAGGTTTGGTTGTAATTGAATACTCACTCCTACCCGGATGAGTTCTGCTCATAGACAATCTCTAAATGACTCAAATATGTGATCTTGTTTCTCGATCTATTATAGGAAAACGTAGCTTGACGTAACGTCAAGTCCTATTGCTTCAGCTTAGTTGCTATTAGACATTTCAGAAAATTGTCTAGACTTCGATTCACCATCTCGGTTTGTCCATCTATCTGTAGGTGGTAGATACTGCTAATGTCCAACTGTGTATCCAAGTTTTCCCATAAGCTCTTCCAAAAATAACTAATGAACTTGGTATCTTGATATGAAGTCATAGATCAAGGAATGTCCTGTAAGCACACGATCTCCTTGAAATAAAGATGGATAATCTAGACAACATCCATAGTCTTCTCGCAAGCTACAAAATGTGTCATCTTTAAAAAGCTATCAACCACAACTAGAAACGAATCTGAGGTTCGTATGTTGCAGAGTAATCTCAATACAAAATCCATGTTAACATCGAATCAATGAGCTTCAAGAATAGATAAAGGAGTGTAAAAGTCTGCATTCGTGAAAATACTCTTAACTTGGACCAATAAAAATTAATAGAGATAAGAGTCAATATCTTGTCACAACCAAAGTATCCCTCATTATGAAGCTTACTGATAATTTATTGCCACAAGGAATAATTCGAAACCCATAACTGTAATTTACGAAACAGATAATCATTATGCAAAATAAAATCAAAGCGATAACCGTCTTGTACCTCCTAGAATATCCTTCCAAATGAATAATCAGTTGCATACATATCTATAAAAACCTCAAAGTATGCAACTCTGGTACTCATGGTGTTAAGTAATAAAGAGTGACAACTTAGGGCATCTACGACATGGTTCAAACTCCCAACTTGTTGTCTCAACGTAAAGGTGAACTCCTATAAATAAGTCACTTACTCGGTATGCCACTTACTCTGCTTGTGTTGACCATTGATGTATTTCAAGGATTCATGATCAATAAACTAGATGAACTCCTTCTGTACTTGGTAATGACGTCACTACTTCAAGGATTAAACAATGACATAGAACTTCAAATCATAAGTAGAATAATTCTTCTTGGATATGAACATATTCTTACTGAAAAAAGCAACTGGATGCCCGAACTGACTCAGAATACCTTCTATACCAATGTCAAATACATCACAGTTGATCTCAAATACTTAATCAAAATCAAAAAGTGCCTAAATTGGTGCCTCGGTCATCTCAAATACTTAATCATAATCAAAAAGTGCCTAAATTGGTGCCTCGGTCATCTTTTGCTTGACCAGTTGAAAACTAGCTTTTGTTTTTTAAGACCACATAAAAAATCATCCCTTGAGACACGCAGTGATAGGCGTAATCAAAGTACTAAAATTTCTGATTAACCGGTGGTAGAAAAAAGTCAGGTCATGGAAACTTATGATATAGTGCAAGGACCTAGGCTGAGGTCACTCTAAGACTGCGTGATGAAGTACCAACATAAGAGTACCTAATTTTTAACGGGTCATAACTTTTATCTCAAGATTCGGAATCAGGCTCTGTTTGTGCTCATATGTACAAAATTTAAAAATATACGTTTGTTACAGTAAAACTATAACTGTCAAGTTTCGAGTCCAAAATCCAACTAGGCCATTTTTAGATCCTCAAAACATCATTTTGCTATTTTTAATAATTTCTGATTTTATGATTTTAAAGGTATTTTTGGTATGTTTGGCATTTATGGTTTAGGGTTTGTCTATATTGTAAGATGTGTATACTGAAAGACATGAATTTCTTTATATGAACATCTTCATTTTGAAAAAAGAATCACAACTACACTAGATGCATGTTTACATTAGTACATGCATGAAGTCCAATTACTTTGCATTGTAGATAACATGGTGTGTGGTGTCACATGGAAGATCATATTATCAGTTCCTTGCTTAGTATAAATAGAGACCCACAACCGAGATGGAATTGAACAACCCATTGTAGTGTAATTAAGTGTGGTTGGTCTTGACCATAGAATTACACTAGTGTGCTTTGAGTACATTGAGCAGGACCAAAACCCGAGTTTAACCAATTTGTACTGACTCGATAATTGGATAGGACCTCAAGATTATATTATGGTGTACGATCCTTTAATCCCGATATAATAATGGGCATTATTATTAACTATTATTTCTTTGATTTATCAAGTGGCGAGATCTATTCTGTTAGATCGATAGGCCCGGTAAGTTGGGAGATAATATTAATAATATAATGTGTTGTTGATTATTGACGGAATTCGTGTCTTGGTGAGTCGGGTTGATGATGCCCCCTTGATGAGCTCAAAAGGTTCATCATATTAAACTCTGCAAGTGGATTTGATCCGGCATGATGATAAGGTCTAGTGGTACTAGTCAAGGACTCAGAGATTAATTAATTTGAATTGTCAATAATTTAAATTAATTAACGGGCATTCAAGATCTTAAACACGGGTGGATGGGCGTCTCGTAATATGTGAAGCTCATATAAAAATATAGGGGTTGGTAAGGAAGTTCAATTAAGATCCTTTAGTGGAATGGATCTTAATTAATTGATCGGGTTTAGATCCATTGGTGGGCCAAGATCCTGTTGAGGCAATCGGCCCTTAAATGATTGGAAGATCATGGTTTTGATGTGTGGGCGAATAGGTTTAAAGTTAGAGTGTTATGTTGTATTTAATATGTGTGATTGAGTTTGCAGGACTTGGAGAATCACACTTGGTGGACATATCCGAGGGACGAGAGCCGAGGGGCGAGAGCTCCAAGGGCAAGCCGGGAAGTGGACTTCAAGGGCACACGTGAAGGGTGGCATGGAGGCAAGCCAAGGGAAGGCTTACGTGCGCATCCGAGGGACGATAGCCAGAGGAAGAGGACTTCAAGGGGCGAACCAAGGGAGCAGACCTGAAGGCACACGCGAAAAAGAAGGTCCGGAGTGGCTAGAGCTGAACTGTGAGGCAGGGCAGTCGACTGGCCTAAGGCCAGTCGACTGCCAAAACCCACAGAAAGTTTGCAGCCTCGGACCAGTCGACTGGCCTTGGGGCAGTCGACTGGTATACTCCGAAACTAGCCGTTGGCTAGCTGTTGGCTAGCCGTTGGCCAGCAATTAATGTTGGGCCAGTCGACTGCCCTTGGGGCAGTCGACTGGTACGGGGCTGGACAGACTGCGAGTTTGTCCTTTTCACCTATAAAAGGAGCACGTTTTGTACGTGTACGGTACGGTTCCGTACAGTAACGAAGTGCTGCCCATCTGTAGAGTGATCTTTGCTTCCTCTAGCGTATTTCTGCATCTGTAAAGAGGAAGATCTTGCTGTAAAGGTTTCTCCACCTCAAGGAGGCTTTTCGATAGTGAAAAGTGGTGCTCGCGGCGTGGATCCTTGGACTAGTCACCCATCTGGGTGGATACCAAGTAACCGATAAGTGTTAGCATTGTTTCTAATTCTTTTATATATTATTTCCGCTACGCTAACAATTCTGTAGAGTTCCAAGATCTGAAAAAGTGCATTCACCCCCCCCCCCCTCTGCACGCCTAAATCGATCCTTCAATTGGTATCAGAGCCGGTGCGTTTCGGAAGATCTAACAGTCAACCGGAGCAATTGTATGGCGTTTCAAGAGGGATACTCCACTGCACGACCACCATTCTTTGACGAGAACGACTTCGCGTACTGGAAAGGTAGGATGTAATACTACCTCATGAATGATATTGAAACTTGGATAAGTGTTGCAGATGGCTTCGAGGGGCCCATTGATGAAAGGGGAGACCCAACACCTATGAGATCATGGTCTAAGGAGGTGATGAAGAGGGCGCAGTCAAATGCCAAGGCCACTACCATATTGCAATGCGGGCTCTCGAAGGAGCAACTAAACAAGGTGGGGTCGTTCAAGAGCGCCAAAGAGCTATGGGACAAGTTAGTTGAACTGAACGAGGGGTCAAACGAGTCCAGAAGAGCCAAGAAGGACATGTTGGTGGCCCAACTGCAATCCCTTTCCATGAAGAGCAACGAGACAGTCAGCCAGCTGCATGGAAGGGTAAAGGAAGTGATAAACGAGCTCCATGTAATTGGAGAGAAAATCGAAAATTGGGACATGGTTAATAGGCCCAAATATACTAATTAAAGTTGTCACGAATGTGGGCCTCAAATTTAGAATTTGTAAATTAAAGCTGAAAACCCTTTTACAATCAAAAGTATGAAAATGTAATATAGGAGCCACAGGTCGTATTTTTCTCGGGGCTAGTTGACGTTGTTTGATTCGCGCTTGTATTTAGGTGTCGTTTGTGAATTTTCGGGTTTCAAATAGAATTTGGGTTTGAATTGCGATTAGGAATGAAAATGAAATGAGAAGAAGGCAGACTTAACTCATGACTAAACAAGTGATGGCATTTAACACTCAATCAATAGAAATCCGAATTAACCAAGGCAACCACACTCGATACAATGGGCTGAATCTTCAACTGTTACTCATGCATAATACAACGATCTAATTGCAGATATGAACATTAAACTTGATACAAAATGCAAGCCATTTACAAACTTGATACCCAACTGAGATAAACAATGCCTAAACCTCCTCTTGATACAAGTACAGAAATTGCAAACTTAACTTGCCGAAATTATGAGATTTCAATTTAAAACCGAGCTGACTACGCAGGAAGTTGATTTCAAGCTTAAAAACACATTAAAATTTACATTCAACTTGGCACAAAACAATACTAGAATTTCCTTTGAAACATAGTGAAAAGGATGAAGAAACTTGATACTTAAGAAGATTTTCTTGTGCCGAGAGCTACTGCCAAATACAGAAATTGTAAACTGTCAATTCCTAGATAAATTGATCCATTCAGCTGAAGTGTAAGAACTCTAAGTGAAGTGATATGCAATAAACTAATGGAATTCAGAAACTAGCTGCCGATCACTCAAGAACAGCCCTCACGCAATCAAGAAATGCAGGAAGGCAGAGTTTTTATGCAGAAATGAATTTCAGGAATGCAGAGCTGAATTTCCAACTTTCAGAATTCGAATGCTGCAACATAGAGGATGAAAAGTTCAGCAAAGCACTGAAGTCCAATGCTTTAAGCTAGCTTCGGATGTGATGAACTCAAAATTGCAGAATGGAAGTTGACAAATTTAAACACAACTGAATGAAGAATGGAATTCAGAATTGCAGAACATGATTGTGAACAAATGCATCAACAATTCGAATACAGAAAGCTGGCGACAAACCGAGTGTTGAAACTCACTAAACCAGCTGCAGAGATTACAATCAATACTCGAGGAAAACTCAGAAACAGCTGTTCACTTATACTCAATGCCGAAACCACAATCAATGCTTGCAGAAATGAAATGGATACAAAGGGGTAACTGATAAACAACAACTGAACTAATTGCAGGAATTATAACTAACCAAGTGCAGAAATGAGGTGTAAAAATTGTAACTGAACTAAGTTCAGAAAATGAAGTGGATACGCAGGGGAAGGATTTGATACGCAGCAATACAAAATGGCACGCAAACAATATAGTGAAGGCTAACTGAAATTAACTCTAATTGTCCACTAAACAAACTGCTAAGCTACTTAACTTGAGGAATCGAATCTTAATTAAGCAAGACAATTCAGCTAATGTAAATTACAGCAACTAGTACAAAATGCAGAAATGAAATTGCGACAGTAATGAAATTACAGCTACAAAAACAGATTGAAACTAAATTATCAGCTACTCCTCAACCATCCTCAACTCAAGAGCTCCTTGGTTGTCAATCAAGGGAGAACCTCGGACCCGCAAGCTCCGCAAATTAGTGAAGATACGTCTCTGCTACTGAAACAGACCAAAACCTGCTCAAACTGAAATCAGCTTCCGAATTCTTCAATCTCACTGTTGTGGCTTGCGAAATGGATTTGGGAGTGACCGAGACCTTCCAGGGAACCCCTCTGGTCAGCTCGGATGCAATGGAAGTGGAGCACAGCTGAGCTCGTCGAAGTCGGATAGCAGACTGCCGAAACCTCACGCAACCTTGCTATTGAGCAGAAATCGATTCTGAAACCTCGCTGAGATTCTCTTCACTAGCTTAGCCCTTGCTTTGATGATGGATTGAAGGATCGCGCCTCCTTTGATGAAGAAACAAGCACAGAAATGGAAGAACAGCTGAAGAAGAAGATGAAAACGGCGGAGACGCGACGAGGAGAAGCTGGGCAGCGTTTCTGATTAAATAGGAATCAATGGACGGCTCAGATTTAATTGAGAAAATCCAACGGCTGATCTTGATTGGATTTGAGCCAAACTTTAATGATGATGATCTGTGGTCAGGATCTGCCTTGTGGTAGCTCGGATCCTCCAGATGTGCAACGGATGGTCCAGATCAACTCTATCTGTGAATGGACGCTCTAGAACCCTCCTTGCTTGATCCAACGGTTGATTTAGCTCTGATTGGGATGAAACCTTCAGATCTTGATCATAGAGCTTGATCAACCCTAACCCTAGCTCGGATTGCTTCAGATCGTCCCGGATGGCTCAGATCTAGCCGCTCTTGAATCGGACGGCCCGGATTAATCGTAGGCTTGATAATTCGATCCGGTTCACATCCGACTCAAGTTTAACCCAATATGCCCTAGGTCCAGGATCCTTTCATGCCTACAAAAATATATCAGAAAATTAGTGGCCAATTAATCCAAAAATTGTGTAATTTTACAATTAAGTCCAAAATGAGATAAAGTTCCAAAACCTAGGGTAAAATCATAATTAAGCAATAAAAACATAGGTCAAACATGGATTTTAGCAATTAAAATAATCAATAAAATGGTGCTTATCAATGGTCAGGTATGTTTTACAAGCCTTCCCGAGAACCACCCTGTGGGCATCAATGGTTGATGCTTACAAGGTATCGAGGGATTTATCTTTAGTCAAATTAGACGATCTATTTTGTGAATTTGAACAGCACGAGCAAGCTAACATTTCGGCCAAAGAGAAAGGTATTGCTTTTGTTGCAGAAAAGGAGAAGAAGAGGAGGAAGGAGAAGAAGAAGGTGATCTACTCATCATCATCGGACTTAGAGGAGTCAAGCGCCTCTATGGATAGTGACCAAGAGGCCTTCATGGTAAGGAAATTTCGTAAAACATTTAAAAGTTTTTCTAACAAGTCATATGCTAGGAAAGGGGCCAAAGGTAAGGGTAAGGCCAAGGACATAATCTGCTACAACTGTCACCAAGAGGGACATATGAAGAACGAGTGTCCCCAATTGAAGAAAAGGGATGACAAGAAGGAAGTGAAGAAGAAGAGTGACAAAAAGAAATCAAAGGGAAAGGAGAAGGATGCTACCAACCTCAAGGCAACGTGGGATGATCCCTCATCTTCAGAGGAAGAAGAAGAGCAAGTCTCCCACTTCGCTCTTATGGCGCAAGATGACTCAGACTCATCGGATGATGAACGAAGCTCAAGCAGTGAAGATGAGAGCTCCTCCACTTCATCATCAGAGTCAGAAGCGTCGGTAAGTGAGGTATATCACTTGCCCTCCTCTACTTTAGTGAAAATAATTTCTAGCACGAACATGGACTTAGCTAAGGCTAGAGGTAAAATTAAGGATCTCAAAGAACAAATTGTCATGCTTAGAGTAGAAGCTATTAAACTTAAAGATTTGCATGCTAGTTCTACTTCTTCACATGTTTCAAACCTTGAAAATGAAAATAGGGAATTAAGGAAACAGGTAGATGACCTTACAAAGGCCCTTAGGAAATTCCAAGTAGAATCTAGTAACCTAGATATGATCATAAACAGTCAAAGGGCTGTATATAACAAGGTCGGGTTGGGTTATAGGCCTATGACCAAGGAGGTAGCCTTTGTTTCACTCACCGGTAGGATTGGAGCATCTAGGAGATTAGGGGCTAAGGGAACCACAAAGAAGGCATGGGTACCTAAGAAATTTCTGAATGATGCTTATGGATCAAAAATATGGGTACCAAAAGAGTATGTTTTCCATGTTGTCTAGGTAAAGGTGAAGAAGGCCCCAACCTTGTGGATAGTAGATAGTGGATGCTCAAGACACATGACCGGGGATGTGAGCAAGTTCACCACTATTAGCTACCTAAGAGAAGGGACGGTCTCCTTTAGGAATAGTGGAAAGTTGAGGTTCATTGGTAAGGGCACAATTGAGGTATCTTCCACTATTTTGATTCATAAGGTACTTTTAATCAAAGATATGAAGTTTAATTTATTAAGTGTGAGTCAACTTTGTGATGCTGGTTTTAAAGTAGAATTTCATGCTAAGAAATGTGTAATAAGGCAAAGTGATTCAAATACTATCATATTAGAAGGGTTTGAGGACCCTAACTATCCAAGACACGTGTTCAAATTAAGAAAAGTCATATATAGATTGAAACAAGCTCCCCAGGCTTGGTATGAAAGGCTTTCTTCATTTTTAGTGTCTAAGGGGTTTAGGAGAGGAACAATTGACCCTACATTGTTCCTAAAATCTAAGAATAAGGGCATATTTGTTGCCCAAGTCTATGTAGACGATATCATTTTTGGGTCAACAAACAATGACTTCCTACAAGAATTCATCAAATGTATGGAAGATGAATTTGAAATGAGTCTTGTAGGAGAGTTAACCTTTTTCTTAGGCCTTCAAGTTAAGCAAACTAATGAAGGTACACATGTCTTTCAAACCAAATATGCCAAAGAGATGCTAAAGAAATTTGGTTTAGAAAATGCTAAGGAAGCATCTACACCCATAGGAAGTTAGGAACCAATGTGAAAATGGATAGTGACCTTGAAGGTAAAATGGTAGACTCTAAACAATATAGGAGCATAATTGGTAGCCTCCTATACCTAACCGCTAGTAGACCCGACATACTTTTTGCGGTAGGTATGTGTGCAAGGTACCAATCTTGTGACAAAGAGTCACATTTGGTTGTAGTCAAGAGGATCTTAAGGTATGTGAAAGGGACCCTTAATGTCGGACTTTGGTATCCTAGAACCCCTAGTGTTGATCTAATTGGATACACCGACTCGGACTACGCGGGGTGTAAGCTAGATAGGAAGAGTACAAGTGGAGGGTGTCAATTCCTTGGGTCTTCCTTAGTTAGTTGGAGTAGTAGGAAACAATCATGCGTTGCCCTATCAACAACGGAAGCAGAATATGTGGCAATGGGTGGGTGTGTTTCCCAACTCCTTTGGATCATGCACACCTTAGAGGATTATGAGCTACATTACACCAAAGTCAAAGTTTTGTGTGATAATCTAAGTACAATCAATTTGACTAAAAATCCGGTTCATCATTCTAGAACAAAACACATTGAAGTGAAACATCACTTCATTAGAGACCATGTGGCAAGGGGAGACATAGAACTACACTATGTTGAATCAAAGTCGAACCTAGCCGACATATTTACCAAGCCTCTTCCCGAATCGGAGTTTACATCTTTAAGAAGAGGCCTTGGAATGTGTTTTGTGGAAGTATAGGATGAATTTGGAGACATTAGCTTTGAAAAAGGATGCTTGATCTATTAGGGTGATACATTTGGCTCACTTGTGCTTGTGGCACATTGTTGAACCATTAGAAGTATCAATATATGAAAACTAGACCAACTATGGGGGAGGCAAGTGTTCAATCAATGGACACTTTGCCAAAGATCATAGTTGGACATTTTAAACCTTTGAAAACCATTTTATGTTTTACATACTGTGTCATGCTTTTAAAAGTCATATAATTGCAAAATTGGTTTTAAAGTTTGATACAAAATGTAGTGGTTTTCAAAACTTTTGGATTTTTATCAAAAGTCATTCATGTTTGAAATATTATATGGTTTAATATTTTTCCCTGATAGAGTATAACATTTCAAACATGTATGCAAAATTTTATAATTTTTGGAATTTTCTGGAATTTTCTGGGAGTTTCTGAAATTTGACAGAAAAGCTGAAAACTCAGACTGATAGCGTATCAGTCGACTGCCCTATGGGCAGTCGACTGGCACGGCTATTTTCAGCTGCTGTGAGAAATTTCAGAAATAAATTATTCTCACATTTGATGCCATAGATTTGGGTTGCTTGAGGCAATCTTTTTGATGGTGTCAAAGGGGGAGAATGGGTGGTTTAAGTTAGAATTTTAACTTGGAATGGATGGTTTAAGATTTTCTTTCTAACCTAGAACTCGAATGTTTAAAAATGGAGAAGACATGGATTAAGGGGAGGTATCTCTTAGGTTATGATATGTCTTATATTTTTAATATATTGTTGTTAAGTGGAAACTTAACTTGGATTTAGATTAGAATTGGAAATGGGGAGAAGACATAGATTAAGGGGGAGGTTACCTCTTAGGGTTACTATGTCTTATGTTTTTTCAATTGTTATCTATTGTTGTTGTTTTTGCTACTGCTATTTATCTCTAACTTAAACATATTGCCACGCATCAAAAAGGGAGAGATTGTTGAGGCAATCGGCCCTTAAATGATTGGAAGATCATGGTTTTGATGTGTGGGCGAATAGGTTTAAAGTTAGAGTGTTATGTTGTATTTAATATGTGTGATTGAGTTTGCAGAACTTGGAGAATCACACTTGATGGGCATATCCGAGGGACGAGAGCCGAGGGAGGAGAGCTCCAAGGGCAAGCCGGGAAGTGGACTTCAAGGGCACACGTGAAGGGTGGCATGGAGGCAAGCCAAGGAAAGGCTTGCATGCGCATCCGAGGGACGATAGCCAAAGGAAGAGAACTTCAAGGGGCGAACTAAGGGAGCAGACCTGAAGGCACACGCGAAGGAGAAGGTCCGGAGTGGCTAGAGCTGAACTGTGAGGCAGGACAGTCGACTGGCCTTGGGGCAGTCGACTGCCAAAACCCACAGAAAGTTTGCGGCCTCGGACCAGTCGACTGGCCTTGGGGCAATCGACTGGTATACTCCGAAACTAGCCGTTGGCTAGCTGTTGGCTAGCCGTTGGCCAGCAATTAAAGATGGGCCAGTCGACTGCCCTAGGGGTAGTCGACTGGTACGGGGCTGGACAGACTGCGAGTTTGTCCTTTTCACCTATAAAAGGAGCACGTTTTGTACGTGTACGGTACGGTTCCGTACAGTAACGAAGTGCTGCCCAACTGTAGAGTGATCTTTGCTTCCTCTAGCGTATTTCTGCATCTGTAAAGAGGAAGATCTTGCTGTAAAGGTTTCTCCACCTCAAGGAGGCTTTTCGATAGTGAAAAGTGGTGCTCGCGGCGTGGATCCTTGGACTAGTCACCCATCTGGGTGGATACCAAGTAACCGATAAGTGTTAGCATTGTTTCTAATTCTTTTACATATTATTTCCGTTGCGCTAACAATTCTGTAGAGTTCCAAGATCCGAAAAAGTGCATTCACCCCCCCCCCTCTGCACGCCTAAATTGATCCTTCAGATCCAACTCCTCCTCTTGGTCCCTACCTTAGCCCTATATATACCCAATGAAGTCATGAAACCAAGGTGATTTTGGATGAACCAAAGCTTGGGTTTTTCTCCTCCCTTCTCTCTCCTAGGGTGCGGCCGGCTCCTAGGTGTGGGTGGCGACAAGGAGAAGAGAAGCTTCCTCTCCCTTTTCTCTTCATTGAAGTGCACGACTGGGTCATGAAGGAAGAAGAGAAATCTTCTCTCGGCTCCTTGTAGGCGTGCGAGATCTTCAAAGGAGGAGAAGAGGTGGTCGGCGCCACCATGAGGTGGATTTCCGCCGGTGGCAAGAAGAGGAAGAAGGAGTGGTAACCGACGGTGCCTAGGTTTGAGGTGAAGAAAAAGGCTTCTTTCACTTCTTCTTCATCTTCCTCATCTACTCCTACCTCCATTCCTCAGAGCTTGGTGGCCGGTGATCACCAAGGAGGAGCAAAGGTTGGCCGGCGGCAACCCTAGTGGCTACGGTTTGTGGTGCAACTTTGGAGAGAGGTATTGGAGACCTTGGTGACTTCGGTTCACGGTAGATCGTCGGCCACACGACGTCCGCGAAGGGAGGGACATAAGGTAGAAGACCGCGAGGTGATCGGAAAGGTATAACTCTTTCCAAGCTCCATTAATTATCCTTATGTCTATTTTGTGCCATGTTTGCTAACCTCGTCATTTTATGTTTGTTATTTAATTATTTTGATTGCGAATCATAGTCAATAACTTTTTAACTGGACCCCGACCATAAACACAAAAGTCAGCGATCTACTCGCCCCCTTTTCCGCGGTCGAACGGTCAAGCAAATTACAAGGCCGATTTTGGTAATTGGCCGAGTTGTAATTTGGATCGTTCGATACGGTACAAGATGGTCGTAGGGAGACGGGTCTCCATTCGGATTAATTTTTTAATCCATAGACATGGAGAGGTCTCTCGGATCGACCGAGTATTCGCTTAGGAAACTCACCAAGTCATACCCAGAAACTGGTATCAGAGCTGAGGTTTCCGGCTTTGTGTGTTTAGGATTGGTTAATTTTTGCATTTTCATATATTTTATTTTGCTGGATGATGCGTGGATGTGTGTTGGCTAACTTTGTGTTGCAGGCACGAGATTCCAAGTTCATGGCCAAATAATGCTTGTGTGAATGTTTGTGCAAATTTAATGTAATTAATTAATCCTCGGGGTTGACGAGGCTAGGTATTTAATTTTTGTAATTAAATACGACACATGTTTAGCCGAGCTATTTACTTTACTTTCGATCTAGCTTTCATGTACACTCCTTCGTGGAGTATAGGATCGATGATGTAAATAATTAGCTAGTTATTTCGGCTCGGAGATCCCTCAAGGTAACTTGCGCAGAAGGAAGGGACGAGCGGACGAAGTGACGATACGACTGGAGGCACATTAGAGACCAAGGGCTATAAAAGTTGGAAAATCTAGGATTTTTTGCATTTTTTATATATTTGGTTATGTGCTTAGTTGTGTGGTTGTGCTAAGTTAAAATTCCTCGAAATAAATTACTAAGTGGGAGAGGGACCCTAAGGATCCCACGACTTCCATTACAATCCGATAAGTGATGCGAACAAGTCTGCGCGTCGGCTCTGAGTCCCTTTCTCCCCATCGGATGGACTTGTTCTGCGGATCACTGGGTCGGAAAAGACTATAGAAAATTGTTAAAGAGCGTATGTACTTCCCCATCGGAAGGCACATAATCAGAAACAATTTTCTTAGTGTCGTGTAATGGTGCACACTTAGATGCGAATAATAGTATCCTCCCCATCAGAGTCACTGCTATTATTTCGCAGAGCCGAAGTGAACCAACTATTTATCTTACTTGTCAAAAAGTTAGGTTGACAAGATAGTAAGATTGATGGATAAAACCTCCTCTTACAAATGTAGGGATTCGTATACGTCTACACCATCGTGGCATACGAATTTCTCGGTGTATAGGGGTGTTGGTTGATTTCGAAAATTAATTATTTTGAGGAATCAATTTATTTTCAATTTCTAAAGTAGTGTATGTTATGATTCTCAGGTTTTTCATAATGGCCGTTAACCCACTAGCAATAATTCTTAAGGAAAACAAACTTACTGGCCCAAACTACATAGACTGGAAGAGGAACCTTGACATTATCCTCACTGCTGAAGAGTACAAATTCGTACTCTTCGAGGAATGTCCGGAAAGGCCTAGAGAGGACTCTAGTGAAGAATTGAAGCAGCGTTACAAGAAGTGGGTCAAGGCAGATGAGATAGCGCGGTGCTACATTCTGGCATCTATGTTGAATGTGCTGCAACATCAGCATCAGGCCATGCCCACTACTAGTGACATGATGTTGAACCTTAATGATCTCTTCGGACACCAAGGTCGAGCTGCTAGGTAGTCCGCGATGAAGAGTCTGATGACAACCACTATGATTGAAGGGACACCCGTAACGGATCATGTCCTAAAAATGATGGCTCAACTCAATGAGATTGAGGTACTGGAAGCACAGATTGACAGGGAATCCCAGGTTGATATTATACTCCAGTCTCTGCCTAGGAGTTTTGAGCAGTTCAGGCTCAACTATAATATGAACAAAAGGGATTATACGTTGGGTGAACTGCTAGGAGAACTCTAGGCGGCAGAGGGTCTCTTTCGTCAGAACTCGCAGGCCTTAGTGACTCAAAGGGTTTCTTCTTCAATGCCGAAAGGCAGGAAGAAGAAGAAACAAGGAGGGTTCAAGAAGGTAGCAGCATCACAGGGACCCCAGACTAGCGTGAAGAAGTCGAAAGGCAAGTTCTCACGTGCAAGCAAACTGGGCACTGGAAGGCGGACTGTCCCCGTCGACAAGACAAAGGTATTTCTTCAGCCTTAGTCGTTGAAACATGTTTAGCGGTGCTATCTACCAGTACCTAGTGCGTAGATACGGGAGCCACTGACCATGTCTGCAATACTCTGCAGGGGTTCTAGGAAACCCGACGGTTGGTTGAGAGAGAAATCGTGGTTTACATGGGCGATGCTACGGAAGTGGCAGTGGTTGCAGTAGGAGTTTTTTATTTATCTTTTGAGAGAAATAAATTATTAGTTCTGAGAGATTGCATTTATGTACACTCATTTAGAAAGAATTTAATTTCAGTTTCTAAGTTGATTAAAGATGAATATTCTGTTGCTTTTGATAACAAAGTTGTTATAAAAAGAAATAGAGAGATTATCTGTTCGGGTACAATGGTTGGCAATCTGTATACTCTAGAACCAATAACTCCCATGATGCATACTGAAGTAAATAGTTCATCATCTAACTTAAATAAGAGAAAGGAGCCTTCTACGATGAATCAGACGTATCTTTGGCACCTTAGGCTTGGTCATATTAACCTTAGTAGGATTCAGAGGTTGATAGCCGATTAGCCCTTGGGTTCATTGGTGGTGGAGGATCTCCCGACCTGTGAGTCTTGCTTAGAAGGTAAGATGACCAAGAGGCCTTTCAAGGCTAAGGGGTGTAGGGCCAAAGATGTGTTAGAACTGATTCATTCTGATTTGTGTGGTCCTATGTCAATCCAGGCTAGAGGTGGCTTTGAATACTTCGTCACCTTCATTGACGATTATTCAAGATATGGGTACATTTACCTGATGCGCCGCAAGTCTGAATGTTTTGAAAAGTTCAAAGAATTCAAGGTTGATGTGGAGAAACATCGAGGTAAAAGTATCAAGACACTGCGATCAGATCGTGGTGGCGAGTACCTCTTTGGAGAGTTTAGGACCTACCTATCAGAAGCTGGGATTCAGTCCTAGCTAACTGCACCCGGTACACCCCAACAGAACGGAGTTGCAGAAAGAAGGAATAGGACTCTTATGGGAATGGTTAGGTCAATGATGAGCTATTCAGACTTACATGATTCGTTCTGGGGATACGCTCTGGAAACGGCAACGTACATACTGAACTTGGCTCCATCTAAGTTAGTCCCTTCTACTCCCATAGAACTGTAGACTGGGTGCAAGCCCAGTCTAGGACATGTTCAGATTTGGGGTAGTCGAACACATGTGCTGAAAGGAGATACTGATAAGTTGGAATCTCGTACAGAGGTACGTTTGCTCGTAGGCTATCCTAGAGGAACAAAGGGTGGTCTGTTCTGTAGTCCTAACTAAGGACCAGAAGGTAATCGTTAGCATGAATATCATATTCTTAGAAGAAGACTATGTGATGAACCATAAGCCCAAGAGTAGACTAGTGCTTGAAGAGTTAAGAAGAGACGTTCCGACTTTAGGACCAATTGTACAAGAGGGCACACCACAAGTCACTGCACCGCCCGTCACTGAGGATACACAGGTGGTGCCTCGTCGCAATGAGAGGGTTGTTAGACAGCCTAAAAGGTTCATGTTTTTGGAAAAGTCTTCGGACTTGGTCTCTAGTAAACATGAACCGGATCCCTGGACCTATGACGAGACCTTCCAAGATAAGGATGCAAATTCTTGACAAAGGGCAATGAACTCTAAGATAGAATCTATGGATTCTAATCAGGTCTGGGATTTAGTAGAACCACCAAATGGTGTAAAAGCCATTGGATGCAAGTGGATCTACAAGAGAAAGAGAGGATCAGACGGGAAGGTGAAGACCTTCAAAGCTAGGCTTGTTGCGAAAGGGTACACTCAGAAAGAGGGTATCGATTATGAGGAGACCTTTTCGCCAGTAGTCATGCTTAAGTTTATCCAGATCCTCTTATCTATTGCAGCTCATATGGACTATGAGGTATGGCAGATGGATGTCAAGACGATTTTCCTTAACAAAAGTCTTGAGGAGACCATCTACATACAGTAACCAGAAGGGTTCATTGAAAAGGGCAAAGAGCATCTAGTGTGCAAGCTGAATCGATCCTTTTATGGATTGAAGCAAGCTTCGAGATCTTAGAACATCCGCTTTGATGAAGTAATCCAGTCATATGGATTCACTCAAAGCCCGGATGAGTCATGTGTATACAAAAAATGTGACAGAAACGTATTAGTGTTTCTTGTACTTTACGTAGATGACATTTTGTTAATTGACAACAATGTCAAAGTGTTATCAAACGTAAGGGTCTGGCTATCAAAGCAGTTTGATATGAAGGACTTAGGAGAAGCGAGACACATCCTTGGGATCAAGGTCATAAGGGATCGCCAGAAAAGGATGTTGTGCTTATCCCAAGCTTCATATGTTGATACTGTCTTGTCTCGTTTTAGCATGGAAAACTCCAAGAAGGGTTTCCTACCCTTCAGGCATTTAGTTCCTCTATCCAAGGAGATGTGTCCGAAAATATCAAAGGAGATAGAGGAAATGAAGGTGGTTCCTTATACTTCGGCAGTAGGAAGCCTCATGTATGCTATGTTGTGCACGAGACCTGATATCTGTTTTACCGTGGGCATGGTTAGCAGATATCAAAGTAACCCTGGGCAGGGACATTGGACTGCGATAAAACATATATTGAAATACCTGAGACGGACTAGGGATTATATACTGGTTTACAGGGCAGACCAATTAGTCCCTGTGGGTTATACAGACTCGGATTTCCAGTCAGATAGGGACAAGAGTAAGTTTACCTCGGGGTTTGTATTTACTTTAGAAGGTGGAGCCATTGTTTGGAGGAGTGTCAAGCAGAAATGCATGGCGGACTCCACCATGGAAGCTGAATATGTGGCAGCCTCAGAGGCAACCAAGGAAGCTGTATGGCTCAGGAACTTCATCATAGACTTAGATGTGATTCCTGGTTTGCCCAGATCTATCACAATCTTTTGTGATAATAGTGGTGCAGTTGCAAACTCAAAGGAACCACGAGCCCATAAAGTGAGTAAACACATAGAGCGCAAGTACCACCTGATACGAGAAATCGTAAAGCGAGGAGAAGTGGCTGTCGCCAAGATTGCATCAGAGGACAACCTGGTAGATCCTTTCACTAAAGCTCTTCCAGCTAGAGATTTTGATCGACATGTAGAGGATATGAGAGTCAGATGTATGGCAGTGAGAGAGCAACAATGTCTTTAAGTATAAGTGGGAGATTGTAAGATGTGTATACTGAAAGACATGAATTTCTTTATATGAACATCTTCATTTTGAAAAGAGAATCACAACTACACTAGATGTCTGTTTACATTAGCACATGCATAAAGTCCAATTACTTTGCATTGTAGATAATATGATGTGTGGTGTCACACGGAAGATCATGTTATCAGTCCTTGCTTAGTATAAATAGAGGCCCATAACCGAGATAGAATTGGACAACCCATCGGGATGGTTATAGTGTAATTAGGTGTGGTTGGTCTTGACTATAGAATTACACTAGTGTGCTTTGAGTACATTGAGCAGGACCAAAATCTGAGTTTATCCAATTTGTACTGACTCGATAATTGGATAGGACCTCGAGATTATATTATGGAGTACGATCCCTTAATCCCGGTATAATAACAGGCATATATTATTAACTATTATTTCTTTGATTTACCAAGGGGCGAGATCTATTCTGTTAGATCGATAGGTCCGGTAAGTTGGGAGATAATATTAATAATATGATGTGTTGTTGATTATTGACGGAATTCGTGTCCTGGTGAGTTGGGTTGATGATGCCCCCTTGATGAGCTCGAAAGGTTCATCATGCTAAACCCTGCAGGTGGATTTGATCCGGCATGATGATAAGGTCGAGTGGTACTAGTCAAGGACTCAGAGGTTAATTAATTTGAATTGTCAGTAATTTAAATTAATTAACGGGCATTCGAGATCTTAAACATGGGGGGATGGACGACTCGTAATATGTGGAGCCCATATGAAAATATGAGGGTTGGTGAGGAAGTTCAATTAAGATCCTTTAATGGAATGGATCTTAATTAATGGATCGGATTTATATCCATTGTGGGCCAAGATCCAACTCCTCCTCTTGGGCCCTACCTTAGTCCTATATATACCCAATGAAGTCATGAAACCAAGGTGATTTTGGATGAACCAAAGACTTGGGTTTTTCTCTTCCCTTCTCTCTCCTAGGGTTCGGCCGGCTCCTACATGGTGTGGGTGGCGACAAGGAGAAGAGAAGCTTCCTCTCCCAGTTCTCTTCATTGAAGTGCACGGCTGGGTCAAGGAGGAAGAAAAGCAATCTTCTCTCAGCTCCTTGTAGGCGTGCGAGATCTTCAAAGGAGGAGAAGAGGTGGTCGGCGCCACCTTGAGGTGGATTTCCGCCGGCGGCAAGAAGAGGAAGAAGGAGTGGTAACTGGCGGTGCCTAGGTTTGAGGTGAAGAAGAAGGCTTCTTTCACTTCTTCTTCATCTTCCTCATCTACTCCTACCTCCATTCCTCGAAGCTTGGTGGCCGGCGATCACCAAGGAGGAGCAAAGGTTGGTCGGCGGCAACCCTAGTGGCTACGGTTTGTGGTGCAACTTTGGAGAGAGGTATTGGAGACCTTGGTGACTTCGGTTCGCGGTAGATCATCGCCCACACAACATCCGGGAAGGGAGGAACGTAAGGTAGAAGACTGCGAGGTGATCGAAAAGGTATAACTCTTTCCAAGCTCTATTGATTATCCTTATGTCTATTTTGTGTCATGTTTGCTAACCTCGTCATTTTATGTTTGTTATTTAATTATTTTGATTGCAAATCATAGTCAATAATTATTTAACTGGACCCCGACCATAAACACAAAAGTCGGCGATCTACTCATCGCCTTTTCCGCGGTCGAATGGTCGAGCAAATTACAAGGCCGATTTTGGTAATTGGCCGAGTTGTAATTTGGATCGTTCGACACGACACGAGATGGTCGTAGGGAGACGGGTCTCCATTCGGGTTAATTTTTTAATCCGTAGACATGGAGAGGTCTCTCGGATTGATCGAGTATTCGCTTAGGAAACCCGCCAAGTCATACCCAACATATATACCATCCTATTTTATTATTTTATTATTATGAATTTTACTTTTCTAGTAAGGATTTCTTTCTTTTCTTTACAGATAAGAACTATAGTATATATATTATGATTTTTTTCTTTTATTTGAGCCTCATAATCTAGAGTCTTTATAAATACTTATTTACCTGTTTGAGGAATTATCCTCTATTATTAATAAAGATTCTTTTTTCATAAAGCCTAGAGAACGATGAGTTTCTCTTTCTTTTTTTTATTTATATTCTTGTCTTCTCTTCAAATGCTCCTTCACATTAGACCACAACATAATCGTTATCCTGTCTAGCGTTACTGTATCTATCTTTGCTTGATCTACGTGCATACCATCAGTAGATATAATAAAGTCAAGAAAAGTTATCGATGTAGTAAAGAAAGAACATTTCTTCTTATTGACAAATAAGCACTCCATTTTTAACTTTTCAAAAACAGCATGGAGATGATCGGAGCATGATGTTCATGTTGGATTATAGATGAAAATGTAAGTAAACTATAAACTTTCCCATGAAAGAACACATTATTAGGATGTATACTAAAAGTCTTGCTATTTGTATAAGAACATCCACGTTTTGAAAGAGAATCACAAAATCACAGGGTGCATGTTTATATTAGTATATGCACAAAATGTCTGATACTTTGCATTGTAAAAATGATGAACCAGGCAGCAGACAAATTGAACCTGGGGTGACCGGCCCAGCACCACGGAAGTTTCCCACCGGTCACCAGGTAAATCGGGAAGCGCTCACGGTGGGCAGTCTAGAAGCCCAGCGTCCCAGGGTTCGCGCCTCATTTGGAGGAAAAATTCCTGCAAAATGCACCATAGCTGGAATCGAACCGCGTATGTCTGGGTTAACGACTAGTTACCCTACCGCTGCATCATAGCTCCGGGGGCTGATACTTTACATTGTAGATAACATGGTGTGTGGTGATGCACAGAAGATCATGTTATCAGTTCCTTGTAAAGTATAAGAAGAGGCTCAAAACTGAGATAAAGTTGGACAAACCATCGGGATGGTTGTAGTGTAATTAGGTGTGATTTATTTTAACCATATAATTATACTAGTGCACTTTGTGTGTATTGAGCATGACCAAAATAGAGGTGATCCAATTTATACTGATTTTATAATTGGATCAGACCTCGGTTATATTATGGAGTACATGCTCTACATCCCGAAATAATAACGGGCACATGTACCTAATTATTGTGTCTTTGATTTACCAATTGGCGAGATTTATTCTATTAAATCGATAGGCCCAGTAAGTTGGGAAACAATATTATTTGCATGGTGCGCCGTTGATTATTGATGGAATCTGTGTCCTGGTGAGTCGGGATGATGATGCCCCCTTGATGAGCTCATAAGGTTCATCATGTTAAATCTTACAAGTGGACTATGGTTCAACATGATGATAAGGATGAGTGGTACTAGTCAAGGAGTTAGAGGTTGATTAATTAAAATTGTCAGTAATTTAAATTAATCAACGAGCATTCGATATCTTAGACACAGGGAGATTGATGTGCTCATAATAGGTGGAGCTCATATGAAAATATGAGGGTTGGTGAGGAAGTTCAATAGAGATCCTTTAGTAGAATGGATCTTCATTAATGGATCGGATTTGGATCCATTAGTGGGTCAAGACCCAACTCCTCCTCATGATCCCTATCGTAGCCCTATATATATCCCATGGGAGTCATGATACAAAGGCTAATTAATCTAGAATTAATCTATAATTAATTCATCATT
The DNA here is from genome assembly GCA_024364735.1 of Boesenbergia rotunda. NCBI lineage: Eukaryota > Viridiplantae > Streptophyta > Magnoliopsida > Zingiberales > Zingiberaceae > Boesenbergia > Boesenbergia rotunda. The sequence continues at coordinate 74,295 of JAGFNQ010009395.1, read as the reverse complement.
AAACCCTATTACCTCCTTCCTCTTCTCTCTCCCCTCTCACGCCTAGGGCACCCGCCGACCAAGGAGGGTGTCTTCCTCCTTTGCTCTTTGTTCTTCCTTTCTTCTACTACCGTGGGTGGCTAGCGATCACAAGGACAAGGAGAGGCAACTCATCCTTTTGTGGCGCGACAAGAAGAAGCAGGAAGAGGGTGGCCGGAGTAGGTGATGTTGAGGTCGGCGGCGCCACTTTGATTCAAGGGTGGTCGGCGCAACTTGAGGGTAGAGGAGAAGAGAGCTCACCTTCCTTTCTTCCTCCATCCTTCTCGGTGGCGTGATCACCTATCCTCCTTGGTGGTCGGCGACGCTAGGAGAGGGAAGATAGAAGGTGGCCGGCGGCACCTCTTTGGAAGATGGTGGCCGGCACAAGGTAGAAGAAGAGGAAAAAGCGGCTTGTTCTTCCTCGTGTGCTTGGAGCTGCGAGATAGGAAGAAGTAGAAGTGGTTGATTAGGGTTGTGGCGAGGGAGAAGAGAGCTTCTCATCTTCCCTTTCATCATCTTCTTCCTTAAAGGGTGGCCAACGGGTAAACCCTAACTCTAGGGTTTTGTTGGCGCAAAGGAAGGAAGAAGGAGGATTATTTGAGGCCTTGGTGACTCCGAGTCTTGGTAGATCGTCGCTCACACAACGTCCAAGAAGGGAGGGTCATACGGTAGAAGACTACGAGGTAAAAGACGAGGTATATCTCTCTTTAGCTCCTTCTTTCATTCTATTATTTCATGTGATATTCTTATTATTGCATGTGTATTAATTATCATGATTTAATTAGTTGTTAATTAATATTGATAATTAATTATGTCATGGACCCCAAATATAAACACAAAAATCGGCGATCCGATCGTCGTCTTTTCCGCGGTCAATTGGTTCGGCAAGTTACAAGGCTTTACTTTTAAGTTTGGCTAAGTTGTAACTTGAATCAATTGATACGATGACGAGACGGTCGTTTGAGAGATAGGTCTCCATTCGGATTAAATTTTTAATCCGTAAACATGGAGAGGTCTCTCATGGACGACCCCGTGTTCACTTAGGAAACCCGCCGAGCTATACATCCATCACACATGATCTGATGTATAAACCTTATGATGTGTTGAGCGTATTAGACAATCCAAAAGGTATGACTATCCACTCATATAGACCATGTTACCTTGAACGTGGTCTTCTATTCATCTCTAGGCCATAGTCTGATTTGATAGTGTCCAATTTTAAAGTCAATTTTTTAGAAGACCTTAGTTACATATAATTGATCCAACATGTCGTCCAAGTGGGGAATTAAAAACCTATACATTACTATAATCTTGTCGATGGCTTAGCTGTCAACAAATATATACCATAAATATCACGCCCCCAGGGCCTATGCTTGCTCGAAAAATGGACAACATCTTCCTTGTACGGTGGACAATCTGAATCCTATATACATACATCTCACATAATAAATATATATGTGTGACCATTTATGTTCGGGGATTTGTGACCATCATATCCCGCAGGTGAGTTTGATATGGGTATATTGTGCATGTAGTATACCGATCATATATTCTGATTTTCCCTTTTGAGACTGTATCTATTTGCTTTTATACTGCTATTGTATAGTTTTTTTTACCGTCATGCATATCTATCTGTTTATATATCCGTGGAGCCCCCCGGACTCATAATCGTTTACTTATTTTTCATTTTCAGGATGATGCTACCAGGAGAGCCCACAAGCCGGTCCCGTTGATCTTGTAGTGTTTTCGTTTTGTCTAAATTTTCCTTTGGTTATGGTTGAAATGTATTTCTCATTTTATATATGTTGGTAGACTTGTCGCACATGATTTGTTTTTATGTATTTGTATTGTCGGTCTGCTCAGAGGGTATTTTGGAGTTTGGTTTTATGATGGTACCTTCATACTAGCGACGATGGATGGGTATTCCTCTTTATTCATTAATTATTTACTATCTTGTTGGATAGGATATGTGTGGAGGCCATAGAGGTCATTATGTGTATGTATAAGATTCATATTGTCCGTCATACAGGGGAGGTGTTGTCCGGTTGTCGTCGAACATGTAACTCTTCAGGGCGTGACAAGTTGCATATGTATTAAGTTACTAAAGAGTAGTAGTCAGTGGCGGATTTATGCATGGACGGGGGGAGGGGGCCATGGCCCCCCAGTCCAAGTGTAAGTTTCATTAGTATTATTAATATAGTAATAATTGTTATTATTTATAAATAATAAATTAATTATTTAAGAAAAAGGAAAAACTATAAACAGGTGACGCAAGGTGTGCGGACAGGGCCGATTTCCATGTGTAAGTTTTATTACTAATATTAATATAGTAATATTGTTATTATTTATAAATAATAAATTAATTATTTAAGAAAGGAAAAATTTATAAGCGGTGTGCAATGACGCAAGGCATGCGGAAGTCAGCGACGACGCTGCAATAGTCAGCACGGGCGGCAGGGATTACTCGCTTCGCAATTCCGATGTGGTCCGTGTGGAGGTCTTGTGCAAAACTACGAAATTCTTAAATCCGATTCGAGAAAAAAGTACAATTTCTCTTCTCCTTAATCCTTATGCCTTATCTTACTCCTTAGGCCTTAGGGTTTTGATTTTTGAAACCCCTAAAACTGATCAAGGAAAGAAGGGGGAAAATATTTTTTTTTGGATGTGAAAATATTTTTTTTTGATGTGAAAATATTTTTTTTGGATGTTTTCATGTAATCATGTTTGTTTCTTTATCCTCTTCTCTTTCATGTTCATTTTTAATTTTCATGATATCCTTCTAAGTTTTATCTGTGCACTTGCTCTACTCTGTAATCTTTAGAAATTTGCATCTTTTGTTTTGTTTGTTTCATATGTTGCGCATGATGATGATAATTGATATATTGATATTCGCGAGAAACAGTATACAGTAAAAAAAATTTGATTAATCAGTTACCACGTTCAATTGGGATGTTTAATTCGATCTTATAATAATTTTTTATTTTTCATTAAAATAAATTAGAAAAGTATATATAAAAATCTATCTTCATAATTAATATTAATTTAAGTTTCTTATTTATTAAGAAATTTTAAAATTTTAAATTATTATTGAAAGGTCTAATCACCTTGGGCAACAGTATAGCATCATATGTTGAACCCCATATATATTGATATGTTGAGTACGATGGTATTTTCATGTAATATTGTTTGTTTAATATTGATATATTAAACTGATATATTGTTTGTTTCAAGGTTTCCATTGTTAAAGGTTTCATATACTTCCAATGAAAAAATCTATTACGATTGATAGATTTTTTCAAAGAAAGAGAGCAAATGAATTTGATTCAGCTGCTGTTGTAACTCCTTCGACAAGCTCAAATGACAATGATCTTCCATCTGAAATTCCTCCTAAAAGATTTAAAAATATAGAAACTGAAGAGGTTGATCTTAATTCTTTAGAGCGTGATCCAGGATTGCGTCGACAAATTTGGGAATATCATCCTAACCAACGAGAGGAAATTCGTCGAGCTTATTTGAATCTGAAAACATATCAGCCAATTCTTCAACAATATCCATTAAATAAAAATATTAAGCATCCTCGAAGATTTCAGTCTACTTGGTATGAACAATTTCCTTGGTTAGAGTATTCACCATCTAAAGATAAAGCATATTGCTTTCCATGTTTTATCTTCAATAAGCCATCAGGATGCTTACATCAAACTACATTTACTGTTGAATTTGATAAGTGGAAGAAAGTTCGAAATGGAAAAGCTTGTGCTTTCCTAGGTCATATAAGAAAAGATAATGTATCTTCGCCCCATCGTAATGCTGAAAAGGCATGTGAGGATTTGATAAACCAAACACAACATATATCAAGGCGATTCGACAATTTTAATGATGAACAAATCGCAACTAATCGTCTTCGATTAAAGGCTCGCATACATGTGGTATTGTTGCTTGCACTTCAAGGAATTCCGTTTAGAGGTCATGATGAGAAATCTAATTCATCTAATCGTGGTAATTTTCTTGAATTTTTGGATGTGCTGACCATGTACAATGATGAACTTTCAAAGGCAATTGCGAAAGCTCCAAAAAATGTCAAGTATACAAGTCACGATATTCAAAAACAAATACTTCATGTGATTTCGGTGAGAGTGAAAAATGCAATTCGTGAAGAAATTGGAGTTGCCAAGTATTGCATAATTGTTGATGAAGCCCGAGATGAGTCAAAAAGAGAACAAATGTCTATAGTATTGAGGTTTGTTGATACTCTTGGATTCATTCAAGAACGATTTTTTGGGCTTATTCATGTATCTGATACTACAGCTTTGACTTTAAAGAATGCTATATATTCTGCTTTGGCTCACTACAATTTGGATGTTCAAAATATTAGAGGTCAAGGCTATGATGGTGCTAGTAACATGAGGGGCGAGTTTAATGGATGTGAAAGTGCTTATTATGTTCATTGTTTTGCTCATCGATTACAATTGGCTTTAGTAGCAGCATCAAAAAATGTGATACCTATTCATCAATTTTTTGATAAATTAACTTCTATAGTTAATATTGTTGGTTCTTCATGTAAGCGTAATGAAGAATTAAAGAATGCTCATGCGGATGATATTGCACATTTGATTGCTATTAATGAACTCGAGACAGGGCGTGGACTTAATCAGATAGGTACTTTACAACGAGCTGCTGATACACGCTGGAGTTCTCATTTGAGATCATTGAAAGGCTTAATTAAGATGTTTAGTGCATCGTGTACGGTATTACTCAAGGTTATGGAAGATGGATTTCCTTCTCAACGAGCAGATGCAACATCAGTTTATGATGAAATGACTTCCTTTGATTTTGTATTCATCTTGCATCTTATGAAAGAGATTATGGGGATCACAGATATCCTTTGCCAAAGTTTACAAAGTAAGTCTCAGGATATTATAAATGCAATGGAGCTTGTATTATCTACTAAAAATTTACTTCAACAAATGAGAGATAACAAGTGGGATGATTTGCTTGTAAAAGTGAAATCTTTTTGTGAACTTCGAAATATTGACATTCTTGATTTTAATGCTCAGTATATTAACAGACGAGGTCGAGGCCGTGCTCGTCAAGACAATTTCACAATTGAGCATCATTATCGGATAGACCTCTTTTATGCTTCAATAGATTCACAGTTGCAAGAAATTAATGGTCGCTTTAGTTCTGATGCTATGGAATTGCTCATTCTTAGTAATGCCTTAAATCCTCAAAATGCTGCGGAGTCTTTCAGAGTTATGGATATATGTAAATTAGTTGAAAAGTTTTATGCCCAAGATTTTACAAGAGATGAAAAAGAGCAATTGGAGATGCAATTGAAGCATTACGAGTATAATGCAGTCAAAGGGCTTGACTATAAAAATCTTTCAACCATTTCAGAATTATGCCAATGGTTAGTAAAGACTAACAAATCTGTTACATACAACCTCATTTTTAGAGTGATCGTACTTGTGCTTACTCTTCCAGTTTCCACTGCTACTTCAGAACGATCATTTTCTGCAATGAATATTATGAAAATAAGGCTTCGGAGCAAAATGGAGGATGCTTTTCTCTCAGACGCGTTAATGGTATATATTGAGAGAGAAATTGCTAGAAATGTGAACATAGAAGCCATCATTGAAGACTTCGAAAATTTAAAAGAACGTCGAATTCCTTTTAGTTAGAGAATTGTATTTGATATTTAGTTACATGCACATTAACTTTATGTTTTTGAATCATGTTTGATCACAATACTGCCTATGATGCTTTTGGTTACCATTATATTTGTGATTGCATCATAATTGTTGTTGTTGCATCATATTCGTTGAATGTCTTAGCGATCCCAAAAATTATGATCAATAATTTTGATCGCTAGTTGCGCTTTTTTTTGGAGTATGCGGCCCCCCCCCCCAATATAAAATCCTGAATCTGCCCCTGGTAGTAGTTACATCTCAACAACTTTTCACATTATGTTCAAGCATATTCTCGGATAGTAAACGAGATTAAACATTTTATGAATACTAAACCAAACAATTCAAGTTGTTGTTTCCTTCTGAGTGTAACTTTCGAATTTCATGAACCCGATTTCCCTAATGGAGCTTTAAATACCTGAGCCTGAAACATATATGATTAGTTGAAACCATTTGTAACTTAGTCTGAAAGTTAAAAATGGAAAGGTACATTCAGTCATTGAATTATCTGGAAGATAATTGACCAAACTTTGAAATGAAGTATTTGAGTCTCAGCACAAGTTTCTTAGAAGTGATACATGACTAAAATGGTTAATTAGTTGTTCTTTAAGCTCATCACTTTAGTGCAAAATTAAAAGATGGATGGTTGGAAAAACACTGATGAGAGGAAGGGGGAAAGAAAGTCTGTTTACCAACCTTTGCTCTTCATTAGCTCCACTTCCCCCATCACCAGATACCTTATAGGGGGGATATGGTACCAGGCCTGACTCAATGTGTCTGAGGTCCTCCACCAGTAGCTCGTAGTGTTTCTTCACTTCCTCAGCTGTTTTCCCTCCAACAGCCCTAGCTACATTCTGCCAACGGTCTGGTGTGTCCTTGTCATACACTGCTAAAGCTCTCTCAAAGAGCTTGTTTTGCTTTGGGGTCCATAAAGAACCCAAGGTTTGCGCGAGTGATTCGGATGCCATTATAAGCACTCAACCTTAATGGAGTATCAGAGAAGAGAAGAATGACCGAGTGGAAGGAAGAAGCAAGTGGTAAGATGTTAATTATCCTTCTTTGCTTGAGGGTGGATTGATATGGTGAGAGATGGCCAGAGACACTTCTTATAAAGACCAGAGTGAGGCATAAGCTGAATGGCGAGTGATTAGAAAACTTCCGTGGAGTTGAACCGGCAACTCTTAAAATTAATCGGAAAGTTTTTCAAGGTCAAGTCAATACTCTGTCTTCACACCTCTGAGTCGTCTGTCTAGACAAGTCAGCTAGGGAAAGTCTCACCATGTGAAATCTATCATTTGCATCCCATCTGGCAACAATTAAAACTCCAAAGTTCCTCCAAGAAACTCAGTTGAAATCTCTGTTAATACACTCAGACAAAAACATAGAGGAATTTAACTATTACTTTACATAATTAAACTACCTAGCTTTCAGGTACTTGTCCATGGAATCAGTTCTGCGTGCTTTTCCAAAGGCATGCTTTTGTACTGATGTTATATTGTGTTGAGACTTGAGATGATCTTTATATGATTGATAATCAATAGTGAGATACAAAACTGATGAGATGATAAGATAGTTAATGCATTTGAAAAGTTGGAGCAAAAGTTGCACTCGATAGCTATTAAATCTGTGGTTCAGATCATTCGGATAAGCCTAAAGGACAATAATTATGGACATGGTTGGAGTTTGATTGACTGAGTAAACACCGTCCATCCTTTTTAATATTCCTTTTTTGTTATGACATGAATTTTTATAAGAAACGAGTATCGACATGATTTAGACTCGATCTGGAAAAAAAAATCAATATTTTTGATCCACGCGATTGGTTCGGCCAATTTATACTGGTGACTGCTAAGTTCCAAATAAGCTGGCTCATCCATATCATGTTTCTCTCTTCTTGTTCATCCATATCATGTCTTTTACTTCCACACTTGTTTGTGGAGGTACTTTAGATTTATGAAAGAATATCAGAAAGAAAAGTGGAGGCCAACCATGATATTTCTATACTTAAATAATGTTTCTTGGTTGGGTTTTTTAACTATTGGATCCTTATTCGAATAAGGATGCTAGAAATAATCTTCTAAACATTTATTAATTCAATTGAATATCAAGAAAATAAATATCTAAAAATTCACCATTTTCAAAAAAAACTTCAGAAAAATTTATTGACCAAAACAATGATTCTAAAATCAATTAAACAAATAATTTGAAGTCTTGAAAATCTAGCGACGCAAAAGATGAATAATCATTAAAAAAGATATTTTTTGAAACCCTCGAAAAGACTTTAAATAATATTTTTTTGGGGTCTAAGACTGAATTGTTAAGAATTATATTAGATAATCAATTGTAAGTCTCTAAATAAATTTCAACTATAATTAAAAGATGTCTCTCAGAGTTTATCCGTCAGTGACCGCCAATCAAATATGTCTCAAAATTCTAGACTCTATTGCTCAGCATCAGTTATTTTTACTGATAACTAACTATATTTGCTTTAGGTAAAGGTGAACTATGTGAGCTAAGTCCATGTCGCTATATCTGAAAGAAATAAAGAAAAAAGTGATAGAAAGCCGTTTTTGCGATGGCTTTGACAGGATCAACTAGAATCTTTGGTGATTTTGAACTTTTAAGTCACTTGTGAGCTTTAATTTCCATATGAAAATGGTACCTTTTATGTTATCAAATATTGAAGAAAAATACTAATGTTGATCTCAAACAGTTTAATATCATCCACCTTCCGACTATATACAAATAAATAAATAATGAAAAATATTTTACCTTAACAGATTATCAGATGTAATTTGGCATTTAGTTGAAGGCCATTTAGGCTTGTGATGGACTGGACCGACTGGTGGTTGTTTATTTTAGGAGTTAGGATCTGGGTCATGGCCGTGAGAATTCAATCGAATGGGAAAAGTGGTCACTGGGTCATGGCTGGTTCAATTTGTTTGTGTGTCGAGTGCATTTCCCATCCTATTCTATAACCTAACGAATTCGAGGTCAGGGTCAGATCTTTTCTTTCGAGAAAAACTAGAACAGGATTGCAAAAATAGACCCATAAATTCATGCAATGAGATAATGTACGAGGCGAAAGAAAGACAGAAAAGGACCACCACCACAAAAGACAAGTGATAAGGGAGAATACATATTTAATTTGAGCGATTATTCAAATCAGCTCTTAATACTTCCATTCTGTCCCCTATCCATAAGCTCGTGAGCTAGTTCGTAAACAATAAAATTAATATTTAACATTAAATATATAATTTTGATTTTTACATTTAATAAATATAAAATATTCAACAAAACTCATTTGAGAAAATCATAAATTTTAGAATATTTTATATTTTTTAGAAAAAATTTATTTTTTCAATAAATTGAATAATTTAATTTAATAATTTATATTTGACTGAAAAAATGCTCGCGAAACTATATTCAATAAATTAAATTCGACTCGGCTCGATAATAAACCTTATTTTCATCTTTATTACAGCCCTCCTTCCCATACCCCCCTATTCCCGGAAACATGGTGAATGAAAAACTGAAAAAAAAAATTACCTTATTTTCATCTTTATTTCCTTCCCATAGGAACTCAAATTGGAACCCGTTTATTTGGACAGAAAGTAAGCAGACGAACTTACAAAATTATATACGAAACAATAAGCTATTGTGGATGGAAGCTATTCACGGATAAAAATGTTTCATTTTGTGAAAGGAAAAAACAAGAGAGTAGAAATCTTACTGCAAAATTCAGAATAACTGAAACGACAATTTCAGTGCGAGTTAAGCAGATCCCAAGTCTGCCAGTTGCAGCCTGCAAGGCATGAGATATGCCTGACATATTGTGAACTGCAAGACGAGATGCTTAGGCTGCAAGCTTGAACCTGTGTTCACTGGCCATAGTTTCTTACAAATTTTGCTAGACATGAAACATGAATAGCAAAAACAAACAAGGAAATGTTCCGGAGCGAGCCAGGAAAATGAAACAGAAAGCTACAAGAGCAATATCATTTGTTCAATTCGTAAGTGGAAATTCAAATTACCAGCCACCAAAATTGGCGGGGGAATAATCAGGTGGAAATGAACTATACTTGCATTTTGAACAAGTTTTCAATAAAGATGCGCTCAAATATACAAGGGCACTTATTCTTGGAATTGCTAATGGGGTTCAGAGCTGAAAATACACTGCAAAATAAAAGGTTGTCGCATGTAAGTTTTATGTACGAAGATGGCACTTGAACCCAAAAAAAAATCACATTAGATTGAAGACTACCTCTGCAAAGTTTGTGTCACTTGAGCTGCTGCACAGTCAAGTACATGTGTAATATCTTGTAACTAGTTCAGACTACTACAGAGTAACACTCTCTGAGAAACTCATTAATTTTGGTAGAATATACTTGTGGATAACTCCTTAGATGGTCTACATGTGGAGATAAACAAAAGTCATATGCATATACGATTCTTCCCAATGACTTCTGATCCTGGATAAAGTTTTCCACTGATTTCGATGGAATTACCTTGTCAGCTGAACTATAAAGATATAGCTGAGGACAGGATGGCTGTTTGTTTGTCAATAAGGAGATGATTTTTTTCAACCTCCTGCCAGAACACCATTTTGTTAAACAATGGACAGCAAGGAAAAATTCTTTTTGTGTTGATCTCATTGCATTTCAAGACATCCAACCACGCCAAACACTATGATTTTCACCAGAATATTCAAAACATATATTGCAAAATCAAAGAATGATATTATATCATCAAATCTCAAAAATAAATACCAGTCTGATAGGTTGTATTGGAATCAATTATGAAAACAGAGAAAACTTTTATTCAAAAAACATGATAGAAGAGGAAATTTTGAAAGAAAAAAAAAAAGAGAACAGATTACAGAAAGAACATAATAAATAACAGATTACGGGGAAAAGAACAGAAACAATTATATAGTACCATTTCCTTGAATACTTGTCAAATATATGATCTATAAACTGTACATTATCTTTGTTGATCTTAATAGTTGTTTAAAAATATTTTTTATTGTTTTATATGGAGTATAAATAAAGTGAATTAATTCATATATCATGTCTACCTAAATATTCAAAATTTCATTTAAATTTTATTTCATTTTAATATTTGGCACATCAAATCTCTACTTCCTTTGTCAAATACCTTATCCATGTAACATATTCTTCTTCTTATTTTTCTATGTACTTTTATTATTTTTGACATTTTGAATTTATTGATAGCTTGTTAAATTATTTAGTTTTCTAACCAAATTTAAATATTTTGATAAGCTTATTATTTTGTTGATAAGTAAAATTGTTTTTATATTTGTTATTATGCCACACTATCATCAAAGCTGTTTATCGATGAATAAGATTATATTTAAAAAGTAAGTCGACTTCTATTGGGCGGCTGCATGAAGCTTTTCGGATGACCACATGAAAACTTTCGTAATATTGCTAAAAGGCATGTAAAATGACTCAAAAAATGGTGATTTATTCATTGAAGAATAAACTGAGACAGCATACTTTTATAAGTTTATTCTATCTAGAAATAAATAGGGGCATATACAAAGGAATATCAAAGAGAAGAAACCAAAAAAAACATGAAATACTTACAAGTTTACATCAGGCAGCATTAGAACTACCATGAAGAACTTCTCTAGAAGTGATAAGAGAAATTTTTCCTTGAAAGAAAAGATATTGTCCTTATGCCCCAATCCACTGTTATTTACATCCATATTAGCTACTTCACTTTCGGTAGAAGGATATACCAAAGAGCTACGCTTTTTCAACAATGCAGCAGAAAATCCTGCAGCCCATATCTGCAAATTTACACTGCAACTGGTCTAGTTTTGTGATTATTTGGATATAAATTAAATACAAGAAATCAAACTAAAAAGGTCTGCTTGTTTGACAAGCTCAAAGCTAAACTGAAAATAACTGCATAATGAATGCCAACCAACAAATATGGAGCAATAGATAGTGGTACACAAACCTGAGGACTTATCTCTGGGGCAGCTCCTGAGTCAACAATGCATCCTTTAATTTTCTGAACTATATCAGGACGGTTTTCTAAATTCTCAAGTATGCTACCATAACTGTAAAACCAACAAAATAGTTTGTCTTACTTGATCAATGGTGTGCTTAAATGAGACATAGGAAGGAAAAAAGAATGGAAAAGAAATGTTATCAATTTCTCTTATTTAAGGAGGAAAGAATTTAATTTCAACAAATTTCTGCATATTATTTTGGTCCAAATCAGGTGAGGTAGAGGTGAAAAAGAGAAAGAGATAATTTATTTTCATATTTTAATATAAATACATTTTAGGTATTTATATACATAACGAGGTAAAGAGGATCCTATAATTAAGAATCTTATCCGTGGAAGTATTTAACATCTTAATCCTTATAATCAAGCTAATAATAATCCCTACAATTAAGGATCTTATCCGTGGAAGTATTCAACACTCCCCTCAAGATGGAGCATATATGTTAATCATATGCAACTTGTCACAAAATTCTGAGAATCATTTTCCTCCTAAAGTTTTAGTGAAGACATCAGCAACTTGGTTGGGCGATGATGTGAACGGAGTGACAATTTTCTAACTCATTACACACTCGTGAATAAAGTGGCAGTCAACCTCAATATGTTTAGTCCTCTCATGAAAAACTGGATTACTTGCAATGTAAATAGCGATTTGGTTATCACAGTACATTGGCAGTGGTTCATTGTAGATGTATCCTAATTCTTCAAGCAAATTCTTCAGCCATAACATCTCGGTTACAGTGTGAGTCATGGCTGTGTACTCAGCTTCAGTAGTTGATATAGCAACAACAGTTTGCTTCTTACTTCGCCATGTTACTAGATTTCCCTCTACATAAGTGCAATACCCAGAAGTGGATCGTTTGTCAATCTTAGATCAGCATAATCAGCAAAAGAACAAGCTTCAATCTTTAGGTGTCTATTTCTCTTAAATGACAACCCTTTTCTTAGAGATTTCTTAATATACTTAAGAATCCTGATAGCAGCATCCCAGTGAACTTGCTTTGGATTATCCATAAATGACTATTCCAACTATAAAGGAGATGTCAGGTTTCGTTACTGTTAAGTAGATGAGTTTCTCAACAAGTCGTTTGTATTTTGCTTTATTCTCAGAGAATTCTGCAATATCATCCCAAACACTTGAATTGATATACATAGGCGTATCAAGTAGCTTCGTTCCAAGCAATCCAGTTTCTTTGAGTAAATTTGTAGCATACTTCCATTGGCATAATGAAACTCCAGACTTATTGTGAGCAATTTCAATTCCCAAGAAATACTTAGGATATCTCATATCTCTTGTCACAAAGTGTCGCTGCAAATACTTTTTAGTTTCGTCTATTCCACTCATATCACTGCCAGATATTAAGATGTTATCAATATAAACCATAAGCACGATAATCCCATTTGTGCTTTGTCGTACAAACACAGAATGATCCGATTTGCACTATTTGAAGCCAACAACACTGATTATATTACTGAATTTATCAAACTAGACTTTGGGGCATTGTTTAAGACCATAAATAGTCTTTTTAAGTCTGCAAACAATAGCAGCATTCTCCCCCTGAGCAACATTGGTTACTCTACAAACATGGTCTCATGCAAATTTCTATAAAGAAAAGGATTTTTCACATCTAGCTAATACATTAACCAAGATTGATTGAAAATTAAGGAGAAAAGAACTCTAATAGAATTCAAGAAAGCAGTAGGAGAGAAAGTCTCAAAGCAATCAACATCATAAGTCTGTGTAAATCCTTTGGCCACTAGACGAGCTTTGTATCAATCAATAGTACCGACAACTTTAAATTTCAGAGTAAATACCCAACGACAGACAACAAATAATAGAAGGTGGTGCAGCCACCAGCTTCCAAATACCACGAGAGATAGGGTAGACATTTCCTCATCCATTGTTGTTCGCCAAGCCGAGTGTCGATAAGCGTCAAAGTAGGAAGTTGAAATTTCTATAGTTGATAGAGAAACAGCAAAAGCACGAAACGCAGGACCAAGGTAATCAAACGAGATATAATTAGACAAAGGATGAATAGTGCACGACCGAATACTTTTACGAAGAGCAATAGGTAGATCAATATCAAAGTGGCAAAAAGCATCAGGAGCTGCAGGAAGAGGATGTGAGGGGCACGAATTTGGTTCTGACCAAGCACGCCTTATATACACCTGCAATGGTTTAAGAGATGGAGCATGTGTAATAGGAGACATGGATGGTGGGATAGGTAATGGAGGAGACACTAATGTATCATTTGACTGAGCTACACAGGAGGAAAAGTATGGTTGGGACTCAAAAAACGTAACATCAGCACAGGTGTAACTGTATTTTGTAAGTGGATCAAGACAACGATATCTTTTTAGCGATGAGAGAATTTATCCAAGTCAGGAGTAAAATTATGAGCAAAACAAACACAACCAAATATGTGAGGAGGCACAGAGACGAGATTTGTCAGGATGAAGACAAGAGAAGGGGAGACCCCATATAACACAGTAGATGGCATCCTATTTATGAGAAAACAAGCTGTGAGAACAGCATCACCCTAAAAATACTTAGGAACATGCATAAGAGTGCGACCTATGTCTAAAATATGACGGCGTTTGCGCTCAGGGACTCCATTTTGTTGGGAAGTGTATGAACAAGAGGTTATGCCATGAGAATCACAAAATAATGACAGTCTTCTGAGTGAACTCAAATGCATTATCAGTACAAAAAATACGTAAGGCAACGGAATATTGAGTTTTTATTTCATTATAAAATAATGTTAACACCTCAGGGACCTTATTTCTACTTTTGAGTAAATATAACTAAGTCATGCGAGAATAATCATCAACAAAATTTATAAAATACTGAAAACCTCCTCTGGATTTAACTCTACTAGGTCTCAAAACATCACAATGAACAAGTTCAAATACAAAAGAACTACGTTTATCAACTCTAGAAGGAAAAAAAGTATAATGGTGTTTGCCAAACTCACAAGACTCGCACTGGAAATCAGTAGACTGAACGAGAACTAAACTTTTGAAAGTGGAAGAAAATGGGTGACCTAGACGACAATGTCACTAATAAGAAGACATAACTGCTAAAAGTGCATGTGAACTTGCAAGTGTAACCGAATCCAGATAGTATAGGTCATCACTCTCATATCCTCCACCAATCATCCTCTTCATGTGCAGGTCCTGAACAATACAATAAGATGGATAAAAAGATACAGAATAACTGTGAGCTTTTGTTAACTGGCTTATGAATAGTAAACTAACAGGAAATTTATGTGTAAAAAGAACATTTTCAAGAGTGATATTTGCAGTGGACCTGACAACACATTTTCCCGTAATTGGAGAATAGGTATCATTGGCTAGACGAACAGGGGATAAAGATGGGGAAACAAAAGAGGAAGAGAAAACAGACTTGTTACCAGTAATATGAGCAAACGCACCGGAATCCAACATCTAAAACTTATCACAGGACACAACAAACACACCTGGAGAGGATGAGGTAGTTGTGACAAAGAGAATGCTAATAGAAGAGCAAAGGAATTTCTCATAATCGATACGAGAGATAGAGACCATATATCTTCATGATTGTCAGGGTCTAGTGATGGAGTCGATAGTTCGGTAGATATATTATTAGCCCATTCAGATTTACCAAACTTCGCCCAAAACTTCTCGGAGGCAAGGTTGGAATGACCACAATCAACACACAAACAACTACTCTTGGTGGTATCAGTTCCACAACCACAACTGCGACTACTATTACAATCACGGCCGTGAGCAGCCATAGCCAAAGTGTCGAAAGATGAGGAAAAACCGGTGTCAGGACGGCCCGTGGTCACACGAAGAACCCGAGACAAAGCAATTGATAACGTGGGAATGTTATCATTTGCCAACAAATTATCCCAAACCGGTAGTAGAGTGGAATCCAAATCGGATAGGAACTTTGCAACAAAGAATTCCTCCCACTGATTCTTTCGAGTCTGAGCATCACAAGAGAGCGCGGATGATATAGTAAAATTTCATCGACAGACCCCTTAAGAGTAGCAAAATAGTTATTAATAGATTGACCATCCTAGTGAAGAGAGAAGAGCTTTCATATAATTCGAAAACTCGAGAAACATTCTTGTCATTCGAATACATCCCCGTAAGGCATCCTACATCTCCTTGGCAGTTTCCACAAACATAACATTAGTGCTCACAAACTCCTCTATGTTGTTGAGAAGCCAAACCATAACAGAACAATCGTCTGAAACCTAATCTGAATATTTCGAATCTATAGGGCCAGGAGGGTTGCACAGAATATGTTCCTTCTTGTTAGATCTCAGGAATAATTCAAACACACGTGATCACAAGAGATAGTTGGTCCCATTCAATTTAATAGTGGTAGCCAAATTGGATTTAGAATCTGAGGACTTCATCATTAGGAGAAAATCAAAATGTAGAACTTGAGTAGTAGCAGATTAGAGATGTGCTAGTTGATCCAGTAATAGGCAGCGACGGTCGTAGTAGAAGGCAGTAGCAAGGGACGTTGACGCCAAAATCGACAACAAGAGACGTCCACGCCGAAATCGGCAGCAAGGGACGTCGACACGCAGCAAGGGACATTGAAGCCGAAATCAACAGTAAGGGACATCGATAGTAGCAGGAGGCGCAACAATAGTATAGGCGACAAGGGAAAAAAAGGTCAGAGAAGGAGAATTCGCTCTGATACCATGTAAAAGAGAAAGAGATAATTTATTTTCATATTTTAATATGAATACATGCATGTATTTAGATACATAACGAGGTAAAGAGGATCCTACAATTAAGGATCTTATCTGTGGAAGTATTCAACATCTTAATCCCTATAATCAAGCTAATAATGATCCCTACAATTAAGGATCTTATCCGTGGAAGTATTCAACAAGAGGAATGAAAGTCCAAGTTTTTAATAAACACAACACGGGTAAGAAAGGTTATAGTCTTCCTTTTGATACCGTTAAGTAAGAAAGATGGGTGAATATAGATGGAAGTAAGAAAAAGATAAATCTCTTAAATATATCACCAGTTAACATTAGCAAAAACACATCAAGTAAGCAAGATGGGTGGAGATAGGGAAGTAAAATAGACGACTCTTCAAAGACGGCACTAGTTAACATTAGCAAAAGCTATAAGAAAGTGCCATGCTACTTTCAAATAGGCTATGAATCAAACAACAATGAAGAATATCCTAAGGTCTTTTTTGCTTTTTTTTTTCTTAGGCCAAAAAATAATCAAGAACATTGGTGCCAGGAGATATTGCCAAAGCTTAATTACTTCAAAAAACAAAGCTGTGCTTTGCATTAAATCTAGGGTGTAAGAGATATGGACTATATATTGCCAATGCCTAAAAATAATCTCGATAAAGCGTGATTTCTACAATCTTCAGTTGAAAAAAGAAGAAGAAAAACGCATTATATAAATCAGAGAAGAGAGTGGTTTACGTTAGCCAACCCGTATTGCTGAAGGAGTGAAAAAGAAGACACCGTTCCCTGCCGTCCTTCTCGGTCTCAGAGCACCAGGAAACCAGCTCTTGCGTGAAGCAGGCAACCTTCTCCTCCACTCTCCGACCCAAATCGAACCCCAACAGCTCCTTAACCGGTACGACGAACCTCACCGGCCTGATGCCCTGTGAGCTGTAAAGCATCGCGTACCTGTTCAGATGCTTTAGCTCCGCTCCTAGCCAGCCAAGCAGAACAACCGTCCAAATTGCCCCCTTTTCATTAGCAACCCATGGATCTCCTCCTTCCGTGATTTTCTGGTCATTATCCCAGCGGAAGAAGCCCTCCTGGTAACCTGGACCGGAGACAACGGCCCGATCTTTGGTGTATATAGAATCGAAGAGACGGGAAAAGGAAAGGGAAGAAAATGGTGACCGCGAACCGAAGGGTCCGGCAACTGTGCATTGGAAGGCGGAGCGGGAGCAACGAGTAAAGGCGATGGAAGGAATCGGAGAGCTAGAGACGAGCGGAAATCGAGGGTGGTTAGGGTTTGAAAGGGGAATCGAGAGAGAGGGGAGGGCGATTGTCCGTAGTTGACGGTGAAAAGCAGCGGTGGAGCCGAGCAGGCGTGTGGAAGCTTCCATTTGGGAGCGACCGTGCCAGGACGAGGGACGGGAACAACAAGATAGATTCAGGGCGAAAAGAAATAAAATTTGTAAATTAAAATATATATATCACAGAGCTTTATTAGTGTTAAAATATTTTTTTATTAAACACTATCATCTTCATTATTTAAAAATAAAATAAAATCTTCCTATATTTTTCATCCCAAACACATTATTATTCCAATATTATTATTTTTAAACTCATCTTAATAAAAAAATTATATATAGAACACTTTAATATTGAAATGATTTTATTGATACAGAATTATAGAAATATTATAGTAATTTGACAAAATTATTATGCATGTAGTTAAAACAAATAATTTTGATATGGTTGTTATTACATCAATTTGGAGCAATTTAACCAACTTATACTAGTATTAATAATTGTATTAATATTTAAACAATTTTGATTATCATTATGCATTATGCTAGTTTAGAATTTATGGTTAAATAAGTTTATGGTTTTAGCACGTTATAACTGTTTTTGTCAAAACTATCTATTATAATAATATTGGAAAAATAATATTTTCTAATAAAAGAGGTGAAATTCATTTTCAATATTAATGAAAAGAAAAATAAAGAATACATTTTAATATTGTTTATAAGAATTTTAGTTACGGACTTGCGGCATGATCTTGAAATGTAGTTAGAATTTCTTAATATCCAAAATGCGTACTAACATGCATATTTATTAAAATACAAAGTGTTGACAAAAAAAAAAAAAAAAAAAAAAAAAAAAAAAAAAAAACCCACATGTGACATGATTGAAGAATAATCTATAAATAATCAAAGGTAATGATCATTTTTTTATATATTAATTTTATGAATAAAAAATGCTTATTTTTTTTATATTAATTTTAAATAAAAGTACATGCTTTATCCAATACTTCGTCCGATTGAGTTGACGATTCTCAAACATGCGTGGTATATTTTTCCTTTTTTTAATGAAGTAAACAGAAAAATTCCATGGAAACTTAGTTTTATTTCCTTCCAAGTAAACAACAATAGCGTAATAAAAAAAAAAAAAATAAAAAAAAGATTAATCACAAGAACTATTATTTAGAATATTATGGCTAACGTATGGAGAGAACGGGCACACAAATTTTATCAGAATTAATACCACATGTGCTAGCTATCAGTCTATCCCGTGAGGACGGTTGAGAATTACAATGATGATTAACGAGATTTTTCCAACCAATCTCGTTATGGAGAGGACGAGAATAAAGATAACTTGGCAATTTATCAAAGTACGGATGTAATTTTTCGAATTAATCTAAAGATGCATGATATTTTAATATTTATCAAAAGACATGTTTTTCTCAATTCTCTTTCTATTCTACACCTTCCTGCAAACCTAACTTTTTATCCTTTTCTTTTCCTTATCATGTTTCGAGGCGTAGCCAGCATTCAAAATTACCTAGGGCTACCGTTGTCTAAAATTTACCATAATAAATTTTTTAACAAAATCTAAATTTAAAATTTCATAAATATTATCGTCCAATATTATCACAACTCAAATAATCACAATTTATTTCTAAATATTCAAAATAATTCCAAAACCTACAACAATAAATCAACTAATAAATAGTATTAGCATAATATATGAGACAAAATCCAACTAAATCAAATGAGTAAAATTCTAACTCGAGGAAGCCACGAATCAAACATATACAAATCATAATTAATTCAAATTAACTACTTATTTTTCAATATCATAAATAATTATTTACCAATTCTGATGCTAAATTGATTGTTGTACCTACGACAATCTCTTTGAATGAGAATAGAAAAATTAAAAAATAATGAAAATTATAACTCTCCTTGGTCTAAGCAATACGAGAGTTATCGGATGAAGTTATTGATGCATGAAAGAGTACGGTGTGTAACGGCAGTTGCTAGTACATGCACAAAGAAAAAAACAAAGAAGGAAGAAAAAGTTTTTTAAAAATACCTGAATTATTTTAAATGAATTAAATTAATTTAACTCATCATTTAATTTGGTTTAGTCAGATGAATTCCAATTTCAAGTAATATACTATTTATCTCTTCATATAGTCATTGGATTTAATTTACATCCAATTTAATTTAAACTCAACCTCCTCATTTTATGTTCAAGGATTTAATAATTTCTATTTTATTTATTTTTCATAAAGATTTATTATTTTTCTCAATACTTAATTTATTTTCGATGGGCTCAAACATTAACAAAATCAAAAACTAATATTTAGTCCATGCAAAGTTGGTGGGGCTGGAGCCCACCCTAGTTCGTGGGTGGCCCCGCCCCTACATGTAATGTCTCTTCTCTTTCCACTCTTCTCACTCCTCCATCTTTTACATGTATGCATGCATGAATTGAAAGTTACATTTGGTCTTATATGATTCATATAAGGTTGCATTAAATTTTTTAGTCGATTCTTTCAATAACATTTTAACATCATCTAAGGAGCCGAAATAAGCAATGAATAATATCGTTTTACTCCTTGCAATCTCAAAAATTCACAAGATCTGAAATGGGTTCAATCGGACATATCTAGGTCCAGCAGTAGATTTTGACTAAAACTTACTTATGGATATGTCTAAGTTCATGTTGGATGTAATATGATTCTATATCAAGCTCACGTTGAGCCTGATATATGAATAATGTGAAAAATGTCATATTTTTTGAATTTCTCTTGCTAAAGCCAAACTAAAAAGTTAAAATATCATGTCATTCATATTTTAGCTTAATAAATAATGGAAGATTTTCTCTAACTAATTCTCCTATTTAGTTTTCAAATTCTCCGTGCATTCTAAACTTTAATTAAATTCGAAAACATATATTAATGTATTATGAACTTTTTTTTAAAGTTGTTTTCATTAATGCATATTATTTTTTTATCCATGTTACAAAAAGTAAGATATCACATTTTTTATGTTTTAGTTTAATTAATGAATCTAAAGTTTTTTTTTGTGACTACTCGAAAGTTATTTAAACATTTTAAACTACAATTAAATCTGAAAGAATATATACAATTTAAAGAAAAAAAAAAAAAAAAAAAAAAAAAAAAAAAAAAAAAAAAAAAAAAAAAAAAAAAAAAAATTTAGTATGACAGGCTTGGTGATGGCATGGATTTTTTTTCAATACTTAATAGGAGTCATAGAACCCTTCGTTAGCGTCGACCACTAAGACTAAGTATGATGGGTCTAAACTCTTTGACGAGTTTATTCTATGTACATCTTTCAATTTAAATGGTAGAGTTTAGATTTGAATAGGAAAATTTTAAAAGTATAATAGTCTTGATTTGAAGTGATTATGAAGTTCTTAAGGCCATCAACAAATTTATCCTTGGGCATTTCAGAAACACTTCAAATTAATTTCATTACACTCTTTTATATCATCATGAGTATAATCATGTTCTCGTAAAAGATTTCATAGCTTCACGAAAGAGCTGTGAGTTTTTAAAATTAATATAATTTTAAGATATTTTAATAGTTATATAATGGTGGCAAAAAGGTGATTCGCTCGTCCTTAGCTCCCCGCCAACCCGTCCTAGGACTAACACGAAGGAGGTAAATCACAAAAAGCTACTAGCCCAGATACTGTGGGTAGTGTGTGGGGAGAGCGGGCACACTGACTTTGTCAGATTTTGACCTCTAAATCTCATGGTGACAATATTCATTTATTAATCATCAGTCCATCCCATAAAAACGCTATCACATAATAGCCCTATCACATAATGGAAGATCATAAAATTGATTATGAGTTATTGACAGTCAACTGCTAATAAAAGGGCGGCATAATAAAAACTAATGGCTTATTTTGATAAATATAGAAGTGAGAAACTCATTTTAGATATTACTAAAATCATCCATTAAATTATCATCTTGGTTAAGCAACGGGGTATCAAAGTGTCACAGCAATTTAGTAAAATTTAGCGTTAATTAATGCACCCATGAAGTTATCGATAGCAGTAGTTGGACACCGGACAGTTATGCAATAAGTGGGATCGAAAGAAATTAAGATTGGTTACGTAACCCGTGAAGGAATCATTTGCTCTAGCAACTTTATCACTTTGGTGGATAGGGATTTCATTCATTGTGTTCTTCTTCATCGTCTTGCTAGCTGTTCTTTAGTGAGATTGGATCAAAGAAGGATAAATGCAGCCACTGAAAGATGTTGAATATCTAACAGCCACCAGAAACTAAGTTTGGAAATTAAAGCAGTATAATTGTTTTCATAATGGCCAGTTATTATAATTTCCAGTTTTCCGACATTGTTCCACAGCGAGCTCAGCTGACCCATGGCGCAACAGGTCAACCTTACCCCCTTCAGCAGTCCCAGCCCGCTCCTCGCTCACCAGTATAACCCTTCGCCGGCGCTGGACGCAGCCTATGGCGACGCCGACGCCCCGTGCAGGTTTGTCCTCACTTTCACCGATCTCTCGTACAGCGTTAGGAAGCCCAAGAGGTTCCCCTTCTTCCGACGCGGCGCGGAGGATGCGCTCCCGGCGACGAGGGTGCTTTTGGACTCCGTTTCCGGGGAGGTGGGGACGGGGGAGATTTTGGCGGTGCTAGGGGCGAGCGGGTCAGGGAAGACCACACTCATCGACGCGCTGGCGAACCGGATCGAGAGGGCCAGCCTCCGAGGAACCATCGCGCTGAACGGCGAGAGGCTGGGGAGAAGGGTCATCAGGGCCATCTCGGCCTACGTGATGCAGGACGACCTCTTGTTCCCGATGCTCACCGTGGAGGAGACGTTGATGTTCGCGGCCGAGGTCCGGTTGCCGCCCTCCGTCTCTAAGTCCAAGAAGAAGGAACGCGTGCAAGCGCTGATCGAGCAGCTCGATCTCCGCTCCGCCGCCAAGACTATCATCGGCAACGAGGGCCACCGCGGCGTGTCGGGAGGGGAGCGCCGCCGCGTCTCCATTGGGTCCGACATCGTCCACGACCCCGTCGTGCTCTTCCTCGACGAGCCCACGTCGGGGCTCGATTCCACCAGCGCCTTCATGGTGGTTCAAGTCCTGCAGAGGATCGCGCGCAGCGGGAGCATGGTGATCATGTCGGTGCACCAGCCGAGCTACCGGATCCTCAGCCTCCTCGACCGCCTCATCATCCTCTCTCGCGGCCAGACGGTGTACAGAGGACCGCCCCACTGCCTCGCCGAGTTCTTGACCGTGGTCGGGAGCCCTGTTCCGGAGGGCGGCAACCCGGCCGAGTTCGCTCTGGACCTCGTACGCGAGCTGGAGGAAACGGCCCCGGACGGCGCCAGGCGCCTCGTCACCCTCAATTCCTTGAATCACCACGCGCGACCGGCAGAACCGTGCTTCCCACTACAGGAGGCCGTGAGGCTCAGCATCGCGAGCGGAAAGCTGGTGTCCGGAGCGATGATGAACGCCGGTGTCGCCCCTGCTTCGTACGCGAACCCGGTGTGGGTTGAGGTGGCAGCGATCACCAAGAGGGCGCTTGTGAACATGTGGCGGATGCCGGAGATTCTAGCCTTCCGAATCGGAGACATGGCCGTCACCGGCTTCCTCCTCGCCACCATTTTCTGGCGGCTCCGGGACACGCCCGAGGCCGTTCGCGAGAGAGTCGGCTTCATCGCCATCACCATCACCACCATATTCTTCACCAGCGCCGACACCCTGGCTGTCTTCATCCAAGAAAAGAACATCTACGTGCGGGAGACGGCCTTCAACGCCTACCGCCGCTCCTCCTACGTCCTCTCCAACGCCGTCGTTACCTTCTTTCCCCTTGTCCTCCTCGCCATCACCTTGGTGTCGATCATCTACTTCGCCGTGGGGTTGGCCGGAGGCATTCACGGGTTCTTCTTCTTCTTCATGACCATCTTGGCCACCTTCTGGGCCGCCAGCGGGTTCGTGACTTTCATCTCCGGCGTCCTATCGCATGTGGTGCTGGGTTACACCATCTCGGCGGCGGTCTTCTCCTACTTCCTGCTGCTCAGTGGCTTTTTCATCAACCGGAATCGGATACCGGGCTACTGGATTTGGCTCCACTACATTTCGCTGGTCAAATACCCGTACGAGGCGCTGATGCAGAACGAGTTCAGCTACGGCCTGTCCAAGTGCTTCTCCCGGGGCGTGCAGATGTTCGATGGGACGGCGATGGGGAGCTTGCCGCAGGCGAAGAAGGAGGAAGTTCTGGGTGCGATCGGGCAAGCTCTGGGGACGAACATTGGCGACGACACATGCATCATCACAGGGTCTGATGTGCTGCAGTGGCAGACGGTTGATCAGCTCAACAAGTGGAATTGTCTGTTGGTGATCGTGGCTTGGGGATTCTTCTTTAGGCTGCTCTTTTACTTCAGTCTGTTGTGGGGAAGCAGGAGCAAGAGGAAGTAACGGAGGTAGTAAAAGCGACAAGAAGACATAGGCGTCTTATCTTATATCTATTAATTCATTATCGACCATACTTGCCTCTGCCCGCCTCTCCCTGCCAACGAGACTCCTCCTGGCCTTTCCTGACTAAAGTGGTTGCGTTGTTTTGCCCTAGTAATTAAGGAAGTAGTTGAGTTGGAGAATTATAATGATCGACGAGTACAAGAGTGAACGAATATATAATGCTAATTCACTGTCTAATTTCCAAGGAGTATCAAGCCATGAAAAAAGAAAAATTGCTTTTGAGTGATCCGGCGGATGTCGGCCCTGTATCTGTGATCGGACCCTGACCATCCCAGTTAATAATATGTTTCAAAATAAATAATAGATAAAGATGAATTAGTGAGACAATGATGATGTGGAAAATAATGGATAAAGATAAAATTTGAATAGGATGGAATTTCATGATAAAATAAAATTATCTAAATTTAATGTACGTGGAGTTGATGATGCTTATCTACTAAGCCTTTAAATTTGTAATCAAGTTGAATTGTTTAGCAATAAAAGCTTGTTTTTCATTTTTATTTTCTGAAAAAATTATGATTTTTGGAAAACATGTTTGGTTTATATTTTTCAGCCTTGATTTCCAAAAATATATATAATATTTTCTGAAAAACTAAAGAATGAAATAAAGTCATTTTTCAGAAAACGAGAAAATGTGATTTTCTGAAAAATGAAAATAGAAAATGGAGTAAATCAAACACCTGCTTAATTTTTCTTTTTCTCTCCTCTTTCACAAATGTGCAACTCCTCTTCCATATTATTTCTTCCAATAAACTGGTATCAGAGCATAACCGGGTTTGATGTGCCCTAGTTTGCTTGCACTGGCAATCAATGGAGTTTCACAACCCCTCATCCCCATTTTCAAAGGAAAGTGCTACGAATTTTGGAGTATCAAAATGAAGACTCTATTTAGATCTCAAGATATTTGTGATTTAGTAGAGAAAGACTTTGACAACGAGAAAGCCGATGAAGGTCGATTAAAGGAGAATAGAAAGAAAGATTCAAAGGCACTGTTCATCCTTTAGCAAGCAATATATGAGACGATTTTTTCAAGAATTGTAACTACCTCATTTTCCAAAGAAACATAGGGAATATTGTAGAAAGAATTACAAGGCTCCTCCAGGGTGATAGCAGTGAAAGTCCAAACCCTCAAAAGTGAATTCAAGGCCTTGCTTATGAAGGGTAATGAAACTTTATAAGACTTTTTATCTAGAGTAATTTCGATTGTAGTCAAATGAAATCTTATGGAGAAAAGATCACTGATGCAATTATTGTTTCGAAAGATTTGTGAAATTTGACTCCTAAATATGATTATATAGTAACTGTGATCGAGAAGTCTAAAAATCTTTCGATTTTCTTTTTTGATGAACTAATCGGTTCTTTGCAAACTCATGAGGCAACGCGAAATAAACCCACTGAGAAGAATGAAGAAAAGACATTTCAAGCTTCTCAAGTGAAGGAGAGATAGAAAAAGAAGACTTCGTTGACAGAGATCGTGGAAGAGAAGGTTTTCATGGTAGAGGACGCGACAGAGGAAGAAGTAATTTTAATAGACAAGAGAAGCAATTCAAAGGGGATCAAAAATGGAATAAAAATTCCATTCAAGGTTATGGTTGCGAAAAATTTGGGCATATAAAGGCAAATTACAAAGATAGCTCACAAGCAAATTATGTGAAAGAAGAAAATGAGGGAAGTAAGTTATTTATGATTCATTCTCATTCTAACGAAATTCAAAACGATATTTGGTTTTTGGATAGTGGATGTTCAAATCACATGACTGACAATAAGTCATTATTTAAAGAACTTGATGAGTCACAGAAGATGCTAGTAAGACTTGGAGATAATAACCAGATACAAGTCACAGGCAAAGACACTATTGCTGTGGAGACTAACGATGGTAAAGTTAAATTACTTTATAATATCTATTTTGTTCCTAGTTTGACATATAGTTTGTTAAGTTTTGGACAATTAATGATGAGTGACTATGCAATTTTATTTGATAATAGAGTTTGTGTTATTTCTGACAAAGATTCTAGAGTCTATTATTAAAGTGCAAATGATAGAAAATAAGATATTTCCATTGAAGATCGCTAACGCGGGAAACCAAGCTTTTATTGCTAGTGAAGATAACACATTAAAGATGTGACACTTGAGATATGGGCATGCCAACATCAAAGGAATGTAACTTATAAATCAGAAAGGAATGATTCTTGGATTATCCCAAATTAGTTCTCTTGGTTTATATGAAGGATGTGTACTTGGAAAACAAACAAGGAAGTATTTTCCAAATGGACAATCATGGAGAGCATCAAAATGTCTTGAGTTAATTCACGCTGATTTATGTGGTCCTATGAGAACTACATCGTTTGAGGGTAGTAAATATTTCTTAATGTTTATTGATGATTTTAGTCGAATGAGTTGGGTATATTTTCTAGTAGACAAGTTAGAGACTTTTAAAATTTTCAAAAAATTCAAGGTACTCGTGGAAAATCAGAATGGTATCTTAATAAAGACTCTTCGTACAGATTGAGGAGGTGAGTTCTTATCTAAAGAATTTAATAAATTTTGTGATGAACATGATATCCACAGGGAATTGACTACACCTTATACACCAGAGCAAAATGGTGTAGCCGAACGAAAAAAATCAACAGTTGTAGAAATGGCTAGAAGTTTGTTGAATACCAAAGGACTTTCAAATATTTTTTAGGCTGAAGTAGTGGGAACATCAGTTTACCTGCTGAATATTTCTCCAACAAGGGCAGTTATGAATCAAACACCATTTGAAGCATGGCGAGGTAGAAAACCATCAGTAAACCACTTGAGAATTTTTGGTTGTATTGCATATTCTTTCATTAATTCTCAATTTCATCATAAACTTGAGAAGAAATCAGAAAAATACATCTTTGTTGGATATTGCAATCAATCAAAAGCATACCAGTGGTATAACCCTTTTACTGGCAAATTGATTATAAGGAGAGATATAGATTTTCATGAAGATTCGAGTTGGAATTTGAACTCACAAGGTGAGGAGACTCAAGTTCCTATCTTAGTGGAGAACAAAACTCCAACAACTGAAGATATTGATTCATCTTCTTTGGTATCATCAGCTTCCTCACCTTCAAATTCAAGTAGTAGCTCATCCTCTTTACAAGAGTCTTCAGATGAATCACCTCCAATAAAGGTTAGATCCTTGAGAGAAATTTATAAATCATGTCAATTTACTCTTTTTGTTATAGATCCTACAACTTTTGAAGAAACAGTAACAAACATAAAATAACGAAATGCAATGAAAGAAGGACTATTTGTAGAGGATTGAAGGCCCGGCTAGTGGGGGTGAATAGTTCGTCCTTCAAAACACTTGTTCTTCCTACAAGGTTAATGACGTAGTGGAAATACAAACTAAACAATGAAGAACAAACGCTAAGAGAAAACCTTTAAGTGGTTTGGGAATGACGCTCCTACTTCATGCCAGTTCATAAGGTGGACGATCCAGATCCGTTAGTAGATGACTCCCCGGAAAACTTTCAGCTATGCTTAACCTCCTAGTGGGTGAAGAAACCTCATTACAAACTCGCACAAGAACTTTAGAGCACAAGTAGATTACTAATAAACTTTAACCAAGCTTATTTCGTCAACCTTGCTTAAGCAAATCGAGTTCTCTTAAATAGAACTCGTTTGCTGATCTAGTCATTACTAGTCGACTGGTGCCAACACCAGTCGACTGATAGCTGTCGAATTCAAATGTTACAGCCCAACGTTTGAATTCAACCGATACCAATCGACTGCACAGAAAGATCAGTCGGCTAATCTTTCTATGATCTCAACCAGTCGACTGATCCCATACCAATCGACTGGTAAGATCCTAAACCTAGGGGTTTCCTTCCCGAGCACATTTCACTCACGCTCAGACCCTCGCTTTGGCTCTCTTCTCTCGGATGCATACAAGCCCATGGCTCGTCTCCATGTCATCCTTCGCGTATGCCTCGAAGTGTGCTTCCCTCGACTCATCGTTGTTGCCTTGTCCACGGTCTCTCGGATGCACCATCCTTCATCGGACCCAAAGCTATCAAGCTGAATCTATGTGTATCCTGCAGAACTTGCACACTCAAATATACATAACAAATACAAAGGTGAACCTAACTGAAATCTTTTGCCCAAACATCAAAACACATGGTCCCATGGACCATATATTGCCTTAACAATCTCCCCCTTTTCGATGTTTGACAATACGTTTATGTTAGGAAAAACATATAATAAATAAACATACTAATAAACTAGACTTACATTGCTAAGGCTATACCTTGGACTTACACCGCCAATGCATATGCCAACATGCAAATGCAAATATGAATAGAATCCTATCACAAGGTTCTCTCACACCTAACCTCCACAATAAGTTAGGAATTTTACCAAAGTGCTTTTTAAGAATCTATCCAAGGCTCCCCTACACTTGGACTTACTAAGGGCATTTTAAGAACCTATCACAAGGTTCCCTCTTTGTCAATACATGAGTAACAAAGTTCTCCCATCACCTAAGCTCTCCCTTGAGCTAGAATTTTTTGCAAAGGTATATATATAAGGTTTTCCCAATTAAACCTTAATTCTCCGCCTTTGTCATACATCAAAAAGAATTCTAATAATATCCCAATCATTGGATTCTTTACCCTCTAATGACAATAAAAATTTTGTATTAACCCTTATAAGATTATACACACATTTTCCATTATTAAGACACTATTCGACTCCTGAAAACAGTTTGAGTATGTATCAGTCGACTGAGACAGGTACCAATCGACTGATTCCTATCAAAAAAACCTCACAGAAGCTTTCTCACTCTAGAAAGTCATGTTAACAGTCAATTGGTCTTCTGCACTAGTCGACTGATACCCTGATATTAGTCATTTCTACATTCTGAACCAAATTTCAGAAATGGACCAATAAATCCATAAATCTCCAAATATTCTCAAATTTTATAAAGAGATTTGTGGTACCCATGTCTACTTGGAAAAAATACATTTAAAAATGTATATATCTCGAATTCTAAGATTGATACAAAATCCAAAACTAACTAAATGGTTCAATTAAACCATAACCTAAAGTCCTAGTTATGACTTCCTATTGATGTATTTGCCCATACCAAATCCTAATGCATCCTTAGGATTAGTTTATATGATATCTATACATTAAGAACCAATTTTTATGTAATATGATCCCAATGTCATATTTCTTACATGAAACTCAAACCATATGTGCTAAAACCCTAGGATTGAGACTCAAATTCGTCTCCAAACATTTTGGCACATTCTAAAAAATCTCTTGAGATTCATTGACTATAAGTCTTAAATTGGCTCTTAGAGCTCTCCTTTGAGCTCTTAGTCCTAGCTACCTCTTTAGGTGACTCATCCACAATCATTAGGCCATGCCAGTGTACCTCCAGTGACTTTTGGCCTACAAATCTCACCTTCTTAATTTCGGATACCTTATGCTTGATTAAGTTCTTCTTTTTGCCCTTAAATGACTTTCCCTTGCCATTTTTAGACTTCCTATCCTTGCCGTAGTTATATGCTACCCTAACATATATTTTTTCATTAGCCTTGGATGACTCTCTCTTGCCATTATCATTTGCCACCCTAGCATTTGATTTTTCTTTGGTATTGGAGGGCCTAGATCAATATCTCAAACCCGATCTATCATTGTTGGGTTTTGACTACCCAACACCATGCTCAACCCTTTAGATCCAATAATGAATCTATTTAGTATTTTCTCCAATTTATCAAACTTTGCCTTCAAAGCTTGATTTTGTCTCTCTGGGGTTCTAACCCTAGAATCAATATGTCCACCTTGGATATTCCTAGACCTACCCATTCTAGGCATGTGTCTTCCATTCTTGGGATTTATGCCTTGGTCCTTTGGTCTAATGGTTCTAGGTTTATCATGAATGGATTTCCTAGGGTTATGATGTGCAATGCCCCTATTTCTATCATAATACTTAAAACCAAAATTTTGCATGGGTATATGATTTACATTATTCCTAGTATGCATGGAGAAATTTAAATTTGATTTACATTTAAAGTTAGGGTGTACCTCCTTTACCCTTATAACTCCCCCTTGTCATGAGTTCTTCATTCTCTCATTTTACTCTCATTTTCTCAAATGCTCCAACTTCTTGAATTCTCCCTTTCTTAAGCATTTGGTGTGGTAGTGGTCCCACTCACCACATGTGAAGCATCGAATGCGCATTATTTTCCTTTGGGCTTCTTCGTTCCTATAACCCATGTTAGAATTCAAATGAATTGACTTGGATTTAGGGGATACCTCCTTCTTATCTAATGGGCACCTACTCTTGTAGTGTCCCTTCTTATTGCACCCGAAGCATATGATATGGTCCTTCGACTTCACTTCGGTGGAGGTGCTATGTAGGTTGACTTTTCTTCAACATTTGATGATGTGAATGATCCCTTATCTTCTTGTGCCACTTCACTTGAGGAGGTGGATAATGCTTCTTCTTGTTTTTTCTCCTCCTCGGATATTGAGCTCATCTCCTCATCCGATTGGCCCTTCTCCTCCTCTTGAACAAATGAGTCATTCTCCTTAGGCTCCTCCACTTCTTGTGCTTGTGTAGGATTTTCATGAAGTGCAATCATTTTACTCCATAGTTCATGAGCACACTTGTACTTGTTGATGCAGTCTACCCGATTGTTGTTTTGGTGTTGACAACAATTTAAGTTTGGTTGGGTGAATTCGGACTAAGTCCTGGTCGGGGACTGGGCATGAAATCTTAGTGAGTGAAGCTAGGTTGAAATCCCGGTGAGTGAAGCTGGGTCCTGGTGAGTGAAGCCAGGTGACTGAAATCCTAGTGAGTGAAGCTAGGTAGAAATTCCGGTGAGTGAAGTCGGGTCCTGGTGAGTGAAGCCAGGTGACTGAAATCCTAGTGAGTGAAACTAGGTTGAAATCCCAGTGAGTGAAGCCGGGTCCTGGTGAGTGAAGCCAGGTCCTAGTGAGTGAAGCTAGGTTGAAATCCCGGTGAGTGAAGATGGGTCCCGGTGAGTGAAGCCGGGTGACTAATAGGTATCATTTTGTTGATCATTTTAGATGCTAACATCCAAATTTGACCCATATTTTACTTGCTTAATATTGCATTTATCCTAGGTTTTGTGAATGTAGTTTATTTTTGGGTTTTATTATAAATTTTGCCACATTGGGATATTTTTGAACTTAATTATGAATCTATGCTTGCAGGCTTTGAAAAGATCACGGACCGAGGTCAAGAATGGTCGGAATCAGGCTTAGATCAAGGCGATCAAGCTATGGAGAATTGTGAGCCGTCCATTCAGAAGATAAGCAGATCTGGATCATCCAGAGCAAATCAGATGGATCCCATATGAGGAAAGATAGATCTAACCTTCATAATGAGATCTGGAAGTTTAGGGGTAAATTGGAGCTCATCTAGCCGTTAGATCAAGATCAGAGGGGTCTAGACCGTCCGTTCAAAGATCAGCTTGATCTGAGCCATCCGTTGCAAATTTGGAAGATCCGAGTCACTGAGAGACAAATCCTGACCTTTGATCAACATCTGAGAGTTTTGGTTCAGATTGGATTAAGATCAACCGTTGGATGAGCTTTGAACAATCTCAGTCGTCCAAATTAAATGGCATAAGTTTAAATGGAAAATTCCCTCCGCAGAACAGGGGTCGTGTCTTCGCCAGTCGTAGCTGAGTTCTTCGAGTTTTCTTCAGTTGTTCTTCATTCCGTTCACAGATTTCTTCATCCGAAGGCGTGGCCGACTCGATTTCGACCTTGGAACAAGATTAGATCATTGGGAGAAGGTTTCCGTGGAGATTGTAGCTCGGATTTGCACCGGAACAGAGTTGATTGAGGGTTTCGTCAATTTCTTTGATCCGATCGATTGGATCAAGATCTCAAGCCGTTTTCTTCCATCGGAGCTTACTGGAGGGTCCTCTGGTATGTTTTGATCATCACAAAATCATCATCACACCTCGACATCGCCGAGATCGAAGAGATCGATTGGTTTTCTCCAGCTGAGTGCAGTCTGTGAGCAGAGTTGAAATTGAGATCGTTTTTCCATTGATCTGCGGAGCTGAAGGGGTTCTTGGCTTGCTCTTGTGTGACGACAAGGAGGTCTTGAGCTAAGGGATGGATCGAGGCTTAGTTTCTTAATGCATTTATTTTGCCTTAGCTGTAATTTCAATTTCTGCAATTCATTTCTGTTCTGTCTTTGTATCAGCTGTTTCATTTTCATTTCTAAATTTTTCCAGCCTTAATTAGGTTCCATTCTGCAAGGTAATCAGTTAGGGAGTTTGTTTAGTGAACAATAGTTGCAATTTCAGTTTAATTCTTGTTTCAATCCTTGCGTATCAGAATTGTTTTCTGCGTTTCATCTTTTAGTTGCGTATCAGTCCTTACTTCCATGTATCAATTCTTCTTGTGAGTTCTTAATTGGATATTAGCGACAATTAGTTCTCCGATATCTTCCATGAAACATTAGGTATGTATCCTTGAATCTGAGCTTGTCTGTTTGATTTGCATTTAGCTGCAGTTTATTTCTGAATTTGGAATTCTGTTTCCTGAAGATATTTTCTGCATTTCTGAATTTGATTTTCAGTCAGTTGTGTCTGAATTTGTAGCTTCATTTATGCAATTCTAAGTTCATCATTTTTGAATACTAGATTCGATGACTTGTTTTCAGTGGTTTTGATTGATTTCATATCAAATCTGCTGCTGAGTTTCAATTCTACAAATCGTTACTGTCTTCTTGCATTCCATTCTGCAGTAGGTTTGTTCTTGACTGAATTGTAGCTAGCTTCTGAATTCTTACAGTTTAAGCATAGCACTTCACTTAAAGTCTTTCATTCCCAGCTGAATTGATCAGTTTATCTCTGAAAATCAGTTTACAATTTCAACATTTAATCATTAGTCTTTGGCACGCAAGTATCTCCCTTGCGTATCAAGTTTGATTCACTTCTTCCTTGTGTATCAAGATTGATCTACGACATTGATTAATGTCAAGACAGATGAAATTTCGAGTGTGCTTTGATGCTTAAATTCAGTTAGAATTGTACTCGGTTATGCTTGATTTTCTCTGCATTGGTTTGCTCCCGGATGTGTAGCTAGCATTAGTTCCAAGGCTGTAATCCTTGCTATGGCTGCTGGAATTGTTGCTGGAAATGTTGGTATTGTTGCTGAAAACTCAAATTCCCTTGGAAACCTTGTTGAATCCCTTGAAATGGCTGCTGAAATGTTTGCTGGAATTGCTGATTTGGAGGCTGAAATTGCTGGTTTAGCTGCTGTGATTGCTGTTGTTGTGGCTGAACTTGCTGGAAAGTTTGTTGGGGTTGCTGAAGTTGTTGTTGTTGTGGGCTTTGTTGGTAAAAAGAATTTCCATACCTCAGATTTGGATGATCCCTCCAACCAGGGTTATAAGTAGAAGAGTATGGGTTATTCCTAGCTTGAAATTGTCCCCTAACCAAAGCTGCTATTGACTCATCTTGTTGGAGGTTGGGACATGAATCTGAATTGTGTTCCTGGCTAGAACAGATACCACATACACTCATCACTTGGCTTGATTGTTGAGGTACCGAAGGAGTTGAATTTTAACTTGCATTATTAAGACACATTTGCTTAATTGCTGAGGTGAGCTCTACTAATGCATTCTTGATCTCCCTTTGTTCATTAGAAGCCACCTGGACTTCATTAACTCTTCTAGTACATAATGCTCTGCTTCCAAACTGCTGAGAATTTTCTGCCATGTTCGAAATAAGCTCCCTAGCTTGATTTGACGTTTTGTTTATTAGGGCTCCTCCAGCTGCAGCATCTATCATAATCCTATCCATCTGCAATAAAGCCCTCATAAAAGTACTGGATGAGTAACTGCTCACTGATCTG
Organism: Boesenbergia rotunda; assembly: GCA_024364735.1. Taxonomy (NCBI): domain Eukaryota; kingdom Viridiplantae; phylum Streptophyta; class Magnoliopsida; order Zingiberales; family Zingiberaceae; genus Boesenbergia; species Boesenbergia rotunda. The sequence continues at coordinate 40,156 of JAGFNQ010009395.1, read as the reverse complement.
GTGCTGTGGGCAACTGGAGCAAAGTTTGTTGAATCTCTCCTAGTAGTCATAAAGTGTCTCCCCCACCACTTGCTGAATGCCACAAATGTTTTTTCTAATGATTGCAGTTCTGGAGGCTGGGAAATATTTCTCTAGGAACGCCTTCTTCATAGAAATCCAGCTAGACACGTGCCCAGTAGGTAAGTAGTAGAACCAATCTTTTGCTGCTCCAGTCAGGGAAAAGGTAAAAGCCCTCAGCTTGATATCTTCTTCTGAAATACCCTGAGGCTTCATAGTGGAGCATACAACGTGAAACTCATGCAGGTGTCTATTTGGATCTTCTCCAGATAATCCTTGAAACTTTAGCAACAAGTGGATGAGTCCAGATCTGAGCTCAAAATCACCAGCCAGCTCTGGATAAGCAATGCTGGAATACTAAAATGTGTCATCTGGTGCTGCAAGTTCTTTCATGGTTTGAGTTGATCAGATTTGAGTTTTAAGTTTTAAGTTTGCTTTCATGGACTATTTCAGCCACAACAACAACAATCACAGCAGCTAAACCAGCAATTTCAGCCTCCAAATCAGCAATTCCAGCAAACATTTTAGCAGCCATTTCAAGGGATTCAACAAGGTTTCCAAGGGAATTTGAGTTTTCAGCAACAATACCAACCTTTCCAGCAACAATTCCAGTAGCCATAGCAAGGATTACAACCTTGGAACCAAAATTTTCAGCCACAAAATCAAGGATTTCAGCCCACTCAGTTTCAATTTTCACCACAACCATTTCCACTTCAAAGTCAGAATTTTCAAGGCTATAATTCTCAGCAAATTCAACAATCATTCCAGCCTAATTATCAGCCTTTTCAACAACAATATCAGCCCTCCTATCAGCCTCAACAGTCCCAATTCCAACAAACACAGCAAGGGTATTTTTGGTGTGTTATAAAACATTGAAAGACAAATTGGACAAATGGCTAGTGAAATAAATCAAAGTAAAGCTCAAGGATCAAGTCAATTACCTTCTCAAGCTATTCCCAATCCAAAGGGAAACGTTAGCGCTATTTATTTGAGGAGTGGGAAAGTTACTTCAACTCAAAATGGTCCAAGAGCAGATTTTTCTGAAAACAGGGCAGCACCTACAAATACAGCACCGATCAGCCCGAAATCACTTCAAAATCAGTTGGTTCCACCCCTAGTCCGTGCTTAACTCCCTCATCCAGTAATTTTGTAAATTTGGTGGAAAATGAGGGAGAAATCAGTGGCGAAACAGATTTTACAGCAGCTCCATCAAGTGGGATAGCAGCTCAAAATTCAGCCCATCCCATTTCGGTTCAAGAGGAAGAAATGAGGGTGCCCTTGCCCTTTCCACAACGGAAAACTCAAGCCAAAAGACAAGTGGAGGAGGAGAAAGCCTAAGAGTACAATGAACTGGTAAAATTGTTTAGCAAAGTGGAGATTAATGTATCCTTGTTAACCATGATTAAACAGATTCCTAAGTATGCAAAATTTCTGAAAGATCTATATGTTCACAAAAAGAAGCTTAAGGAAAATGAGTTGGTCAGCTTGGGGAAGAATGTTTCATCACTCATCCATACCATACCTCAAAAGTGTGAAGACCCTGGAGCTTTTACTATATCATGTGAGATAGGGAGGACTATTTTTCACAACGCTATGCTAGACTTGGGAGCCTCCATCAATGTGATGCCCAGATCGGTTTTTCAGATGCTTGACATTGGCCCTCTATAGTCCACTGGAGTAGTAATTCAGTTAGCTGACAGAAGCCAGATCCATCCAGCAGGAGTTATTGAAGATGTTTTGGTAAAAGTAAAGGAGTTGATTTTCCCTGCAGACTTCTACATTCTAGACATGGAAGGAGAGTATCTTGCACATAGATCCCCACTCATCCTTGGGAGGCCTTTTCTGAAGACTGCCAGAACAAAAATTGATGTTTATGCTGGCACACTTTCAATGGAGATTGGGGACACAGTAGTCCAGTTTAGTATTTTCGATGCCATGAAGGATCTTAGGGGAGATCACTCTATTATGAGCATGGACACTCCAGATGAGATTGTTGAGGCACAATTAATTGCTGATGATGCTGCATTTGACATAGTGGGAGGAGATTTGACTTCAGAGAAAGCTGAGGATGCGTCAGTTGTGAAAGCATTAGAGGAGATGGATGGAAAAGTACGTGACAGCCTTGAATTAGAAACTGAAGCTTTACAAGACTCTTCTTATCTTTTATTTTGTGATATTGCTATCGATAGTCCTAATTTTTCTAATAAGGTTGTTGCAAATATTACTGAGGAAGCATGCACGGGAGATGATTTTACAGGTGTAGGGGATTGCACAAAGCCCCAGGGACCACCAACATTGACCGATACATTAGGAAATTCAGAGGACAAGTCAGAAAGTGTAGGGACTTGCATGATGGGAGCAAGAACCCAAGAATCACCTATTCAGTTGAGTGTTCACCAGAACTTGAGCACGATCAGGTAAGTATTTCTCCTTTTTCTTTAGAAAATTTCAGAGAGGTGTCTAGAATTGCATGTGAAGCATGTCTTGATACATCTTTTGTGAAAAATAATGATGAAAATTCCATAGAGGCACCCAGGCTTGATTTTATTCATTGCAATGATATTCTTGATACATATTATGCTGATTTTAATTGTGAAATTTTTTTAGAAAAGCTTAAAATTGAAGTTGTTTATTGTGATGAATCTCTTGCTATATCTTATGCTGAGGTTGAGTGTGAAAAACTTATGGAGGTACCCGTGATTGATTTTATTGGATGTGAAACATTTCTTGATATACCTTTGATGGATTTTAATTGTGAAATTTTTTTAGAAAAGCCTGAAATTGAAGTTGTTTATTGTGATGAATCTCTTACTATAACTTATGCTAAGGTTGAGTGTGAAAAACTTATGGAGATACCCGTGATTGATTTTATTGGCTGTGAAACATTTCTTGATATACCTTTGATGAATTTTAATTGTGAAAAAAATTTAGAAGAGCCTGAAATTGAAGTTGTTTATTGTGATGAATCTCTTGCTATATCTTATGCTGAGGTTGAGTGTGAAAAACTTATGGAGGTACCCGTGATTGATTTTATTGACTGTGAAACAATTCTTGATATACCTTTGATGGATTTTAATTGTGAAAAATTTTTAGAAGAGCCTGAAATTGAAGTTGTTTATTGTGATGAATCTCTTGCTATATCTTATGCTGAAGTTGAGTGTGACAAACTTATGGAGGTATCCGAGATTGATTTTATTGGCTGTGAAACATTTCTTGATATACCTTATGTAGAAACTGCTTGTGAAAAATTCACTGAGGTACCAAAAATTGATTCTATTGGATGTGATGCATTTGTGGATACATTTTATGTAGAGATTGATAGTATTACACTTCTATCTTACCCTACACGCATGAGAAAGGTTTTACATGGTGTTGCAGGGTCCCAAAGACTTCTTGAGTGGGTACTCCATCTAAACAGTCTTCAACCTCCTGGAAGGATTTCCAAAAAGCATCAAGAGGGAAGAGATGATCTTACTTTAATCCGAAGCACTCTACCTCTTAGATGGCTCTTGTACCTCAATCACCTTCGGCCACCTGAACATTTTGCTGTAAAGTCTAAGTGTGGGGGAGACATGCACCATGATATAGATCACATAAATAATGCTCTCTCAATTACCCATACGCCTCCACTACCACGATGGAGGTTATTTCTTGATAGACTCCGACCGCCAGAAATAAAGGGGAGTTTGTTCTTTCTTGTATTTTCTTTCATTGCATGTTTCATTTTTATATTTTCAAGAAGTAGAATTTTCTTTTAAAAGAGTCTTTGCTAATAAATGCTTTAGTAGAGTAGAATGAATAAATAGACATTGTAAATACCATGTTATTTCTTTTGGTAATTTTTCTTAATGAGTAGGAATAAATGTATCCCTCTAGGTTGTTTTTATGTCATTTTAGAGTCTCTTGAAAATAAATTAAATTTGATTATTAAAACTTTAGATATAAGCTAATGGATGAAATCTTGGATGCTTGAGTACTACTTAGCTTTTAATTCTAAAGTGATGATTTGAGATGAATCATTTGTACCTAGTGAGGATTAGCCTTATTTTTTGTGACACACATATGTGATTGTACTCTAGAACTTGCTTGGTTCTTTCAAAACTATATTTTTATGATTGGATCACATCTATAAAGACTAATCAATTTGTTTCTCCTTTCCATATCATTTTTAGCAATAATCATACTTGATACATAATCTTTTCTATTTTTCTTTCCTATATTCCTATTCTTAACCGTACTTCTCTATGGACTTGTTTGTTTGGGGAGGTTCTTTGATGCTACTTTGCCCGAGACGGACAAAAGATCAAGTGTGGGGGAGATGGCTAATGTTTTGGAAGAATTTTGTATCAAAGATGTATTTCATTTCAAGGATGGAAAAAATTCTATTCGGTTGAAGCAAAAATTGCCCAATTGAGTGGAGCTTGGTATCTAGAATAAGTGGGAATTCAGTTGTGAATTGGAGGTGAAGTGGATCTAAAAATCTGCAATAGAAACAAATGGCAAAAAAAAAACAGAAAAAATCTGTGCCATGAAGAAAAATCTGAAATCAATGGAGTTTGTAGCACAAATGGTTTGAATCAAGAATTGGGAAGTTGGAATTATGGAAGTTAAGGTTAGCAACACTTTGCTAAAGTCTGAATGGAAGGCTGTAAAGTTTGAATGGAAGCTGAACAAAGCTGAAATCCATGAAGAGAATCTGTGCCAAAACAGAGAAGAAATTTTCTGTGCAGTTTAGTAATCGAAGTGCAGCTGAACTGATCTGAAAAAGAAGAATGTGGCTGCTGTAAGGATTAAGAAGGAAACCACTCGACAACAAGGTTGAGAATATAAGTTGAAAATCCAGTGAAAAAAATCTGAAGGATATGTATCCATAAAATCAGTTTTGTATCAAGAGGAAGCTGAAATTTGGTTTTCTAGGCTATGAATCAGGGAACTAAGTTCATCAATGTGTCAAAAAGTGTTGAGCACATCATGCTGATCAGAACAAAGAAGAATGTGGTTGCTTGGATGTTTTTGTTGATGCAGTCTGGCCCTGATTGTTGTTTTAGTGTTGACAACGATTTTAGTTTAGGAGGATGATTATGATAATTATGATTAAGTCCTGATCGAGGATTAGGCATGATATGGAAAATCCTAACCTGGGAGGTTAGGTGTGATGATTATGATGATTATGATTAAGTCCTGATCGAGGATTAGGCATGATATGGAAAATCCTAACCTGGGAGGTTAGGTGTGGAAAATCCTAGCTTGGAGGGCTAGGTGTTGGAAAAGTCCTAATTCGGAAGGGTTGGGTGAAAAGTCCTAGCTTGGAGGGCTAGGTGAAAAGTCCTAACTTGGAGGGTTAGGTGCAAATTCCTATCCTGGAGAATTAGGTGAAAAAGTCCTGGCTTGGAGGGTCAGGTGCCTAGCTTGGAGGGCTAGGTTGGATGATGTTCTAACTCGGAAGAGTTGGGTGAAAAGTCCTAGCTTGGAGGGCTAGGTGAAAAGTCCTAGTTTGGAGGGTTAGGTGAAAAGTCCTAACTTGGAGGGTTAGGTGCAAATTCCCAACTTGGAGAGTTAGATGGAAAAATCCTTAGCTTGGAGGGCTAAAGTGGATGAATTCCTAGCTTGGAGGGCTAAGGTGGATGAATTCCTAGCTTGGAGGGCTAGGGTTGAGTCGCTGGATCGGTCTGGTGACCGATCAGGGACATTGGCACGCTGCTCCTTAGTGGATCGGTCTGGTGACCGATCCAGCTATGTCTGATCGGACTGGTGACCGATCAGGGAGCGCACAGTGAGATTGGGAATCTACTATGTGGCTCCTGATCGGACCGGTGACCGATCAGGGAGCAGGTTGCTTCCTTGCTGTCTTGCTCCTGATCGGTCTGACCGATCAGGGAGCAAACGGTGAGTGAGTTCCCTTGCTAATCAAAGTCTTGGATCGGTTCGGTGACCGATCAGGGATCTTGGATTTGATTAAAAAGTAACTGTTCATCTGCCCTGATCGATCTGGGTGACCGATCAGGATCCATTCTGATCGGTCTGGTGACCGATCAGGCTTCACCCTGATCGGTCTGGTGACCGATCAGGCTTCACCCTGATCGGTCTGGTGACCGATCAGGCGTGTATAGCTGCGAGAGCTGGGAATCCCAGCGAAGCAGTGGATCGATCTGGTGACCGATCCACACACCCTGGATCGGTCCGGTGACCGATCCACACACCCTGGATCGGTCCGGTGACCGATCACTTTAATTCAAATTTCACTGTCAGACGTGGTCAGAGCGTCTGATCGTATCTGATTTGCTGATGTATGTTTCTGATATTTGATATGCTGCTTGATTTGCTGCTCTAATGCTCTGATTGAGTTTCAGGTGACAGGGGAGGATTCAAACACTCAAGGAGAAGTCAAAGAGTGCTTTCCTTGGAGCAGGTTTGTCTCTTTCTCATCTCAGGTTGCAACGGTGAGCTGCAGACTGGAGCTGAGACTGGAGCTTGACTGAGGGGAGCTCAGTGAGTCCAGAGATAGCTCAGTAGAGGCTGGCGTTGGCAGATGAGTAGTTGGGAGCTACAGAGATGTTGTCACTTGTCGCTTGGCGGAGAAACAAAAAGGAACGCGAGAAGGAGAGTTTGAAATAAGTTCTTGAGTTTTTCGTGCTCTTGAGTTCCTGTGTTACAAGCTTGCTGTTCTTGAGTTCTTCAACCATTCTAAGCAAGCTATTGAGGAGCAATCATCATACTTGAGCGCTTGAAGGAGAAAACAAGAGGCTTGGAGTCTGACAGTGGGAAGACACGGAGCAGGGGTCTACGTGAGATCGCCACTGGGTGGAGCTCAGGGAAGCTTGCAGTGTTTAGTCCTTGCTAAGTGTTTGAGTAAGATCCTTCTTGTTGTTGTTTCATTGTGCTCATTCTATATCATTGTTTGAAACACACTGTGGGGAGGTTTCTCCACCGAGAAGGAGGTTGCTTCATATCCGGTGTTAACCGGGGCTTGATCTGCCGACGATCAAGGGATCGCCCACCTCAAGGGCACGCCAAGGAGTAGGGGCAAGTTATCCCCGAACCTTGTAAACCCTCCTTGTTAGCGATCTTGCTAGTCGTGTTTGTTTTGCTTTCGTTTTGTTTTTTCTGCACACTCTGTTTTCTACTCTTTCCGCTGTGCTACTGATATTTGAGTTGCAGAAATCATGATAAGTCTTGAAGGAGAAAGTGGTTGTCTATATTCACCCCCCCCTATAGTCATCTCGTTCCCAACAAGTGGTATCAGAGCAAGGGGCTCTATACACGGCTTAACAAGCGAGAGTTTTCAACAAGATGGCTTTGAGAGAAGGCTTCTCCACCACCCGACCTCCATTCTTTGATGGCGCCGACTTCCAATATTGGAGATCAAAAATGGAATACTATTTGAAGATGGATATCCATACGTGGTTCGCGGTGAAGGAAGGATTCATCCCTCCTAAGGATGATGAAGGCAAGGAACTCGAATCTTCGCGGTGGACTGCTGAACAAACAAGGAAAAGTGAAGTCGACGCTAAGGTGGTTGTCACTCTACAATGTGGCATGAACAAAGACCAACTCATCAAGGTTGGTCCTTTCACAAGTGCAAAAGACTTGTGGAACAAACTCATAGAGCTCCATGAAGGCACCCGAGACTCGAGGATTGCAAAGAGGGACTTGTTCCTCAATCAACTTTAAAATCTCTCCATGAAGGAGAATGAGTCGGTAAGTGAGCTCCATAGCCGGTTCAAGGAAGTTCTTAATGGACTTCATTCAATTGATGAAAAGGTCGAGAATCGCGACCTTGTGAGGTATGTCTTGAAAGCATTTCCAAGGAATGCTTTGTGGTCATCCATGGTGGATGCCTACAAAGTATCCAAGGATTTATCTATTGTAAAGTTAGATGATTTATTTTGTGAGATGGAATTGCATGAGATGGCTAACAAAGGCCCCAAGGAGAAGGGGATTGCCTTAGTTGCAGGGGACCGGATCAACAAGAAGAAGAAGGAGAAGAAGAAGGAGAAGGATCTTTCATCGTCTTCATCCTCCTCCGAATTCGAGTCAAACTCGGAGGAAGATGACAGTGTTGGTGCAGTTTGCACTAACGGTCAAACTCGGGTTTTGATGTATGACAAAGTGGTTAAAGTTAGGGTTGTTAGTGTTTAACCCCTTTACTAAGTGTGCAGGGTTGAAAGACTTAGGACCAGACACCAGGCTGAAGTCCAGGATGGTTGAGTCCTGGCGGAAAGTCCAGTTGGGTTCGTGGGACCTGACAACTGGCTGAAGACCAAGTTGGTTGAGACTTGGCAGGAAGACCAGGGTGGTTGAGCCTTGGCAGGAAGTCCTGGTGGGTCAAGAAGTTAAGTAAAGCTGCACAAAGGGTAAGTGAGGTAAGTCACTGGAGGAGCGAACCAGTGAGGATGCGTTCCCCGTCAAGGGAACAGTAGGCGTCGGTTCGACCTAGGGCTCCATTTCGGAGAACCAAAGTCAGAACCAAGACAGCCCAGGCTGTATAATTTAACACTTTATTTGCTGTTTTGGACTAACCCTGGATGCAGGACCGAAGGACTGTGTATCTGCAGCTCAGAGAGCCTCAAAGGAGTGAGGCAGTAGCTGAGCTGGGCGCCCCGGATGTTTCGGGCGCCCCCCAGAGTCAAACAAGTCAGCAGACCAAGAAAAGCCTCGACAGCAGCGCTATTCGGGGCGCCCCGCGTGTATCGGGCGCCCCGCATGTCGGGCGCCCCGCGTGTCGCGGGCGCCCACTGTGCCACGCAGAATCAGCTGCCGAAGCTCGCCCTCGCGAAGCCAACGAGATGAGGTTTTGACCGGTCAAGGGAGGCGCCCCGAGCGCTTCGGGCGCCCCAGTCAAGGCTGATCCCGAAGATAAAGAGATCAAATGCTTGACCGAGAGGGCTGCGGATCGGCAGCCACGCAGGGGGGCGCCCCGGACGTTCCGGGCGCCCCCAGGGCTATAAATAGAGCCCTCGACCAAGGCTGGAAATACAACACTTCTTCCAAAGTCTCCAAGTTCTTCTACGCTCGCACCTTGCTCCGGAAACGCTTCACTTCGAGCCGACGACGTCCTGCTGCCCCGAAAGAGTCGACCTACTCCGGACGTCGGTAAAAAGATAATTTTTTAATAAATATTTTATTGCATTTAATTGCTTGAAAGTGTGGGGTTGTCACACTTTCAATTCCTCTGTACACGCTTACTCTATCGGTGCGTACCGGTAGAGAATACTAGTGGATTGCCCAACGGAAAGGTCCGAGGGACCTGGGCCTTCGAGTAGGAGTCGACGAAGGCTCCGAACGAAGTAAAACTCGTCTGTGTTAGTGTGTTTGTTTTTCGTTTCTTTCGTTTCCGCTGTGCACGCTTTTTAAAGCGCTTTGATTTTTGAAAAACGCACGTGATTCACCCCCCCTCTCACGTGCATCGATCCCACAGACAGTGGCTCCTCTTCATCCGAAATGACGAACTTTGTGCGGAGGATGATGCGAAGAGACCGATGTTTCAAAAGGAGAGGTAATACTAGTGAATTCAAGCTTGATAAGAATAATGCATCTTGCTTTGAGTGTGGTAGGAAAGAGCATTTCAAGAATGAATGTTCGAAGCTTAAGAAGGAGGAGAAACCTAAAAGAAAAGAAGAGAAATCCAAGAAGAAGAAGAAGAAGAAAGCTTTGAAGGCTTCTTGGGATGAGTCATCTTCTAGTTCATCCGATGATGAGAAGGAGGAGAAGAGCACAAGGCAAGTGGCTCTCATGGCTCTTGGAGAGGAGAGCAGTGAAGAATCTTCAAGCTCCTCAAATGCGGCTTCATCATCTTCGGATGATGAAGAGGTAACTTCTCCCGAGCTTGAAAAATGTTATAGAGCAATTGCATGTTTAACTAGTATGCTCAAGAAATCCAAAAACAAAGTTAAAGCATTGCAATTAGAGATTGATCAATTGAAAGCTTCTATGGATGATAACATTGATGACTTGCATGTTGAATTACTAGAAGATGAAATTAAATCTTTGAAACATGAGATTGTAAGCTTGAAATCCTCTAAGGTTGAGGAAATCAGTGATTTGCATGATAATGAGTTAGTGGAGGAAAACCAATCATTGAAGAGTGAAGTTGAGAAGCTCAAGAATATTCTTGGGAAATTCTCAAATAGCTCTAAGACCTTAGATATGATTTTAAATGCCCAAAGAGCGGTTTACAATAGGGCCGGTATTGGGTACCGCCCTAAGGAACCCTCTTTTGTATCTCTCATGTCTAGGACTGACATGAGACAATCTAGGACACCCAAAATCCAAAAGAAAGTTGTCAAGGCATGGGTGCCAAAGTCATGCTTAGTTGATGCTTTAGGTCCCAAGGTTTGGGTACCTAAGACTTCTATTTTTCGAATTGTGTAGGTTATGATTGAGGGGGAGCATCTATCAACTTGGTTCGTTGATAGTGGATGCTCCAAACACATGACCGGGGATAGATCATTGTTTACCACATTTCACAAGAAGAGTAGAGGTAATGTATCATTTGGTAACAATGGTAGCCTTAAGGTCATAGGAATAGGAGACATTCAAATATCCGAATGTCTTAGAATCTCAAATGTCCTTCTAGTCAAGGGGATGAAGTTTAATCTCCTAAGTGTCAGTCAATTGTGTGACACGGGTTACACAATTGACTTCCAACCAAGTCAATGTCTAGTTAGACAAAATGACACCTTGGACACGGTACTAGTAGGAGCAAGAGTAGACAATATTTATCAAGTTTCATTTAAAAGTGCTACTAATGCTTTTGCTAAGTGTTTCATGTCAAAAGAAGAAGAGTCCACTCTTTGGCACCGGAGACTAGCACATGTGAACATGAAGAACATCCGGAAGTTGGCCAACAAGGGACTAGTTCGAGGCATACCAAGCATCAAGTATGGAAAAGATAAATTATGTGATGTGTGTCAAATGGGTAAGCAAACAAAATCTGCACATAAAGGTAAAAACACTGTAAGTACTTCCAATGCTTTAGATTTAATTCACATGGATCTATTTGATTGTAGTACCATCTATCATTAAATGGAAGTAGATATTGCTTTGTTATCATTGATGATTTTACTAGATATACTTGGACTTACTTTTTAAAACATAAGGATCAAACCTTAGATATTTTCATTTCTTTTTGTAGAAGGGTTGAAAATGTGAAATCATCAACAATTAAGACAATAAGAAGTGATCATGGAGGTGAATTTCAAAACCAAAGGTTTCTAGAATTTTGTCAAGATAAGGGTTATAGGCATGAGTTCTCTACTCCTAGAACACCACAACAAAATGGTGTTGTAGAGAGGAAGAACCGTGTTCTTCAAGAGGCTGCACGAAGTATGCTTAATGAGTACTCACTCCCGAGTTACTTATGGGCTGAAGCTGTAAATACGGCCTGCTATGTGCAAAATCGAGTTCTCATCCATAGGTTTTTAGGAAAGACCCCCCACGAACTTTGGTTTGGGAAACCACCTACGGTTAAACATCTTAGGGTGTTTGGTTGTAAGGTGTTCATCCTAAACACCAAGGATCACCTTGGAAAGTTCACGGCAAAAGCTGATGAAGGGATACTAGTCAGGTACTCCCTCGTTAGTAAAGCCTACCGAGTCTACAACAAGAGAACTATACTAGTTGAAGAGTCTCCTGATGTGGTTTTTGAGGAAATTCCAAAATCAATTGACCAATCAGAAAATGTAGGAGGAGCTCAACTTGAACTTAGGAGACTAAGTTTGAAAGAAACTCCAAGTGTTGTTGATGGTGATGAGTCTGATGACGGTGAGCCTAGACAACTCATTGATCAGCCGGATCCTGAGGCTGAATTTGTGTCTAGTGAACCTATTCAAGAAGCACCACCAACACCAAGGCAAACGAGACTAGCCTCTAGTCATCCCCAAGACCAAATTGTTGGAGACATCCATCAAGGGGTTAGGACTAGATCATTCTTCCGGAATGAGGCTAATGAAGTTGCTCTAATTTCCGAAATTGAACCTAGAAAAATTGATGAAGCATTAAATGATCCCGATTGGATTATCGCGATGCAAGATGAACTAGGTCAATTTGAGAGGAGTCAGGTTTGGGACTTAGTCCCTAGGCCTAAGAAGACCACCATTATTGGAACTAAATGGGTCTTCAAAAACAAATTAAACCACAAGGGAGAAATCATTAGAAACAAGGCACGCTTGGTAGCCAAGGGCTACAGTCAAGTTGAAGGTCTTGATTATGATGAGACTTATGCTCCCGTGGCACGATTAGAGTCCATCCGATTGATGCTTGCATTTGCAGCACATCGAGGCTTCAAATTATTTCAAATGGATGTCAAACCGGCCTTCCTAAATGGTTTGATTAGGGAAGAAGTCTATGTCGAACAACCTCCAGGGTTTGAGAGTACCGAATATCCGAACCACGTGTACAAGCTCAAGAAGGCACTCTATGGCCTTAAACAAGCACCCCGGGCTTGGTATGAGTGGTTGTCGACATTCTTGATTGGAAAGGGTTTCGTTAGAGGTCAAATAGACCCTGCACTATTTCTACGAAGAGATGGTGACAATATATTTGTAGCCCAAGTATATGTCGATGACATAATTTGTGGTTCAAACAACAAGGGCTATTTACGTGAATTTATCGGACACATGAAGAGTGAGTTTGAAATGAGTCTAGTGGGAGAGTTGACTTTCTTCCTCGGACTTAAAATCAAGCAAACTCGCGATGGTATCCATGTGCACCAATCAAAGTATACGCATGAAATGCTTCGAAAATTCAATATGAGTGATTCGAAAGAGGTAACCACTCTCATGGCTACAAACACAAGATTAGATAATGATGAGAGTGGTAAACTGATAAGCACCATTTTATTGATTATTTTAAGTGCTTAAATCCATGTTTGATCCATGTTTTTATTGTTTAATTGTGATTTTACCCTAGGTTTTAGGATTTTCTATTATTTTGGACTTTATTGCAAAATTACATATTTTTGGATTATTTGGCCACTAATTTTCTGATATATTTTTGTAGGCATGAAAGGATCCTGGACCTAGGGTATACTGGGTCAAACTTGAGTCGGATGTGAACCGGATCAAATTATCAAGCCTACGATTAATCCGGGCCGTCCGATTCAAGAGCGGCTAGATCTGAGCCATCCGGGATGATCTGAAGCAATCCGAGCTAGGGTTAGGGTTGATCAAGCTCTATGATCAAGATCTGAAGGTTTCATCCCAATCAGAGCTAAATCAACCGTTGGATCAAGCAAGGAGGGCTCTAGAGCGTCCAATCACAGATAGAGTTGATCTGGACCATCCGTTGCATATCTGGAGGATCCGAGCTACCACAAGGCAGATCCTGACCCCAGATCATCATCATAAAAGTTTGGGTCCAATCAGATCAAGATCAGCCGTTGGATTTCATTCGATCAATCTGGGCCGTCCATGTTTGAGTATTTAATCAAAACTCACCCACGGTGCACAGTGTCGCGTTTCCTCGCCGTTCTTCGTCTTTCTCGTTTGTTCATCAGTTCTTGAGTAATTTTCTTCATCCAAAGGGGCGCGACCCCTCGATTTATCCTTTAGATCATGTGCTAGGTCAGTGGGAGAGCTTCTCGGTGAAATTCCAGCCTCAAATTGCCCAAGAAACAGGGATGTTGAGAGGTTTCCGCAACTCTGCCATTTGATGCCTTTGGATCGGTTGTGCTCTATTACCTTCCATCTGAGCTATCCAGAGGGGTTCCCTGAGTAGCTTTGATCATCATCCACTCACCAATTCACGCAGACGCAGCTGCGATGAAGATTTCGAATGGAAAATTTCAGATTTGAGCAATCTGAGCTGGTTTTGAATCGCAGGGGTTGTTACCATCGACTTGCTGAGCTTGCGGGTTCGAGGCTCACTCTTGCTTGACGACCAAGAAGCGCTTGAGCTTAGGGAGAGTTGAGGAGTAGTTTAATTAGTTTAAATTCGATTTTTAGCTGTTAATTTTCATACTGCTGTAATTCGTTTCTGAATTGGTTTCAGTTTGGTTAAGTTTCGTTTTGTGAATTGTTAATGCTTTAATTAGTTTCAATTATACCAGTTTATTAGCTAGTTCGGTTGTTAGTTAACAATTGTAATTGAATTCCGTTTGGTTTTTGGTTTGAATCCTTGCGTGCCATTTCCATTTGTTGCGTATCAGCCCTGCTCTGCAAATTCAGCTTTGTTTCTGAGATTTTTCAGTTTGTTCCAAATCAGATTCTTGTTTAGTTCAATTCCTGCCATTGAAGACCAATTTCGTGTGTAAATTTATTGATCCAAGTTTGATTTTATATGTAGCGTTGCATCTGCTTTTCATTTGTTCAGCTGAGTATTTCTGCAGTTTCAGCTTGCTAGTCAAGTTGGAATCTGAAAATTTCAGCTCCTTGTTCTGAATTTAAGTCAGTTGCATTGGTTCTTCTCAGTTTTCGCATTTAAATTCAGTTGCTTGGTTCGTTTTGTTTTTGGTTTGAAAGTGTATTTCTGCAGTAATTGTTTCTGAAATTATGAAGTTCAACTCTGCCATTCAAGTTTCCAATTCTGCATCCCAGTTTTAGATCTGTACCCAATTCATTTCTGCAACTTTTAATTGTAGCTGCTGAAGTTATATCAAGGAAGCCTTGCATTCGAACTCCATTGCACTTAATTTCAGTTGTTTAAAGTTGAATTTGCATCCAACTCGTCGCTGCATTCCTGCTGCACGATTTCTGAATTTCTGAACTTTTCTGCAGTTCACTGCAGTTCCTGCAGTTGTAATTGTGTCAAGTTCTTCACCAGCTGTTTTGATTGGTCCATGGAGTCTGAATGTTTTCATTTATCTCTGCATATCACTGAATTCACAGCTGTGCTTGCCCAGCTTAATCAATTCGTTCAATTCTGAATTGGCAGCCTCACCTTTGGCACAAAGCATTGGCTTTGGCACAAATGTTCCCTTTTGTGTGCCAAGCTGTTTTGGCATTTGTTTGCAACAGATTTTCACTAGTTTTTTGGGTGTAGGAGAGCTTTTGAAATCCCTTGATATCACCCTTAGGATCCCTGAATTTTCTTTGCATTGGTGCTTCCAAATCATAGCTAATTTGAGTTGAATTTGGTGCTTGTTGAATTTCTGCATTTAGCATGTTTTCATTGTGTTAAGTTTATCTGTTTTCGAAAACTTCCATCACAGCCTCCATTTTCATGCATCAGTAATTATTGTGCATTTGAATTTAAGATTGCTTTTCCACACTTCAGTTAAATCCCCTAGCTTGATTCGGTTTCCATGAGTTGAGTCACTACTTGCCATCACATTGGTTGGTTTATTAGGTTGTCTACCTTAATTTTCAGTGCCATTTTATTTCTGAATTGAAAACAAAACCCAATCACATTCGAAACCCGAAAACACAAACGACACCTAAATACGAGCTTGAATCGAACAACGTCAACTAGCCCCGAGAAAAATACGACCTGTGGCCCCTATATTACATTTTCAGTTTTGATTGTAAAAAGGGTTTCCAGCAATTCTTTCAGTTATTCATTTTATTGATATTTAAATTTGATGAGCCCATACATTTCGTGACAAATTAATTAGTATATTTGGGCTCGTCAAATTTTTGGCGCCGTTGCCGGGGAAGCAACTAGTTGATTTGTTTGATTTTTGCTTGTATACTTTTTGATATATCATTGGGTTCTATTTTTTGTTGCTTATTCTTTTGTATACGGGTACTGCCATTTTTCTTGTTTGTTTTGTGACAGGGGTGCAGGTTCAAAATGTTTTCATCCACTTATCAGCAGCCGTGTCCACACTTTCAGCAGACCCAGCAAGAATTCCAACAGCCCTATTCTAATTTCCAGCAACCAAATCAGTTTTTGCAGCCACCACAACAATTTCAACCGGATTTTCAGCCAATTCAACCAATTTTCCAGAATTTTCAGAATGGGCAGCCCCAGTTTCAAAATTTTCAGCCCCACTTTCAGCAATTTCAGCCTAATTTTCAGCCATGGCAACAAGAATTTCAGCCCACTCAACTTCAGTATTCACCACCACAAATTCAACCTCAGATACAAGAATTCCAGGGCTACAATTTTCAGCAATTTCCACCAAGTGGTGAACCAAATTTTCAGCAGTTTAATCAGCCTGTGCAACCATTTTATCAATCCCCACAGTCTCAATTTCTACAAATGTGTCAACAAGAGCTTCAAAACATCGAAAGGCAAATGGAACAAGTGGCTAATGATTTGAATCAAATAAAAGCCCAAAGAGCAGAACAATTATCTTCTCAAGCTGTTTTTAATTCTGAGAGCCCCGGAGTTGGTTTTATATCAGTTCAAGGTGACCCTAGTGCATGGCAAAGTCCTTCTTCAATTAATCCTGTAAATTTAGTAGAAGAAGAAGAAGAAGAATACATTAAAATCTGGGCACCTACAGCATGCATACCTCCGGAGATTCCCATTCAAAATTCATTTTCAAATTTTTCAGCTCCAGAAGAAGAAATTGAAGCTCCACAGGACCATTCTAGACTTTTATTTTCTGATGATAGCATTATTGATGGTCCTAATTTTTCTGACACTGTTGTTGCAGATATTACAGGAGAAGCATGCAGAGGAGATGATTCCATAGGTGTAGGGGATTGCACTAAGCCCCAGGGACCACCACAAGATTTAGAGAATGAACCAGAAAGTGTAGGGACTTGCATGGTGGAAGCAAGCACCCAAGGATCACCAGTTGATTGTCCACCAGAGCCTGAGGCTGAAGAGGAGCTTGAACATAACCAGGAGGAGACCACAGATACAGCTACTATTATAGACCCTTCAGGTATTATCCAGCACGCTCAGGTAAGTATTTCTCCTCTTTGTTCAGAAAAATTCAGTGAGGTACCTAGGGATGATTCTATTGACTCTGATGAATTTATTGATATACCTTGTGTAGAGATTGTTTGTGAAACTCCAATAGAGGTACCAAATATTGATTTCCTTGATCATCATGCATTACTTGATACATCTCTTGTAGATATGGGTGGTGAAATAATTTTAGAGGCACCCATAATTGATGTAGTTTTTTATGATGAATCACTTAATACATCTTTTGTGGATATGGATAGTGAAAATTTTTTAGAAGTGCCTGAAATTGATGTTATTTATTTTGATGAATCTCTTGTTATGTCTTATGCTGAAAATGAATGTGAAAGACTTTTGGAAATACCTGATATCGATTTGATTGGCTGTGATACATTGCTTAATACACCCTTAATTGAAAATAATTGTGAAATTTCTATTGATGAGCCAGAAATTGATTTCTTTACATGTGATGAGCTCCTGGATGCAAATTTGGTAGGAAATAATTTTAAAAATTTCATTGAGACACCAAGCCTTGATTTAATTAGACAGGATGCAGTTTTGGATTTATTTCATGCAGGAACTGAACTTATATCATTTCTTTCTGACCCTGAACGCTTGAGAGAGGTATTACATGTTTTTGCAGGGTCCAGAAGACTTCAGGAGTGGGTACTCCAACTGAACAGACTTCAGCCTCCTGGAAGGACTTCTGAAGGGCATCAAGAAGGAGGAGATGATCTGACTTTAATTAAAAACACTCCATCCCTTGAATGGCTCTTGCACCTGAATCGCCTTAGGCCACCAGAGCAAAATATTGTAAAGTTTAAGTGTGGGGGAGTCCCAAATCACTCAGCCACCCAGACCCCTCCACTACCATGGTGGAGGCTACTTTTGGATCGACTCCGTCCACCAGAATAAAGGGGAGTTGGATTTTTCTTGTATTTTCTTTTATTTCATTTTTCATTTTCATGCTTCCTAGAATTAGAATTTTCCTTTGATCTGAGTCATTGTAATTACCATGTCTTTGCTTTTAGCACTTTTGCATGAGTAGAAATAAAAGTATCCCTTTAGGTATTCTCCATGGCATGTTAGAGTCTTCTGAAAACAAATTAAATTTGATTGTTAAAACTTAGGATTTGAGCTAATGGATGAAATCTTGGATGCTTGAGTACTACTTGCTTTAGATTCTTAATTGAGGACTTGGGATGAATTATTTTTACCTAGTGAGAATTAGCCTTACCTTTGTGATACACATATGTCATTGGCTCTAGAACTTGCTTAGGTTCTTTCAAATCCATATTTCAATGATTGGATCACATCTATAGAGACTAATCCATTTGTTTTCCTTTCCACATCAATTTTTAGCAATAATCATGTTTATCCTATTTGTCTTTACTTATTTCCTTCTCTTACCTTCACTTTTCTTTGGACTTGTGTTTGATATGTTTCTAATGCTATTTTGCCCGAGACGGACAAAGATTTAAGTGTGGGGGAGTGACTAGTGAGAGGGAAGCAATTTTTATCAAAGAGCATCATCATTTCGGAAAAAAAAAAAAAAAAATTTACATGTGCCAAGCTAAATTGGGTGGATGAAGAAGAATTTGTGTGCCAAAGTCTAAGTGGCACGCAACCATTCAATTGAAGCCATATTCCGGAAGAAGTCAAGCAAAAAGTTGAGGATCTAAGCAAGATTGTGCCATTGTGAATTCAGCTGAAAAGAAAGAAAAAAAAAATAGAAAAAAAAAATCTGAAAACACATCTTGCTACAAGGTTGTGCCATTGAAGGAAGAGATTCTTTAGATAGCTGTTTTTGGTCGGAATGCTGTGGACTAGCAGCTGCTCTTTGCTGTAGAAATCAAACACATCTTGCTAAATGATTTGTGAACTGGACAGATCCGAAAAACAAGCTGGAAAAAAATCTGAAACGCAAGGCAGCAAATCTGTGCAGAAAATTCAAGTGCAGTAATTTGTTTACCATATCAAAGTGTTTCCATACAAGCTGTAAAGCAGATTCTCTAGAAGCTCTTTGCTGTAGAAATCAGAACACTTTGTCATAGACTGAGTTGAAGCTGGTGGAGAGCAGAGAAATGGAGATCTTGAGCTGGAATTTCAGCAGAAAAAAAAAACAGAAAGTGCAGTGATTTGGCTGGAAATCAAACTGATTGATCAGAAATTGTGTTTGTAAAGCTGAATTGCAGCTCACTGATCAGAAAAGGAAGCTGATTTGCAACTACTCTGAATTGGATTGAAACCGTGCAGATCAGGAATGAATAAAACAGTGAGGAAGCAAACAATCAGCTAAGAACAAAGAAGAAGAAAATTTGCAATGAGTACTTGGAGCTGCCACTTCTTGTGCCAAAACAGTGCTGATCAGTCCACTTGAAGCTCACCTTACAAAGAAGAAGAAAGAAAGCAGCAATTTCAGCAGCTGACCAAAAAGGAAAAAAAAAAACAGTTTGAGAAAATAAGAAACAAAAGAGAAACAAGTTGGTACACAAAGTTGAAATTTGGCTCCATGAGATCATTGAAGTTTCTCCCATCCGAATCAAAAGCTTTATTCCATTTCATTTCTGACCTTGCTAGAGGATAAAAGAAGAAGAGAAAAATCAGAAAAGAGAAGAAAGAAACAAAAATGGCACACAAAGAGCAAGGTTGGCACGAAATTGAAGAAAATTGGCACATTGAAACCAAAGAAGAGTTTTTCATCCAAATCAAAGGCCATTACTTAAATCTGACTTTACCACACTTTTGATATCATTAGAGGACTGTCAAGATGGGGCAAAGCGCATTGGAAACATTTTTGAGCAACTAAGTCTCCCACTTAATCAATTTTTCCAATTTCTTAGTTTTTACTCCATTTCTTACCATTTTCCATGTTTTCATTTGTTTTTGTAGATGTTGATCCTATTCATGATTAATGGTGGAGATTAGATAATAAGCAAGCCTATGGTAGTGCAAAAAGCATATGTGTTTGAGTGAGCTCCACTTCCATCACCAACTTAGAACTTAAGAGAGAGCCACCAAAACTTCCCATGAAAGGCTATGAGTTAAATTCATCTCAATGACTCATGATGGATGAAAAAGCTAAGTTGTTGATTTAAGGACAAGATAGTAATCCATAGAGCTTAGATTTATGAGAATTGACAACCTTAGGTAATTTCTTTTCATTTGCTTCTAATTATGCTTAAGAGAGCCTAAGGGATACTTATTTAGTAGTTTCGCGAGACGCTCAAGGTTAAGTGTGGGGGAGTTGATAAGCACCATTTTATTGATTATTTTAAGTGCTTAAATCCATGTTTGATCCATGTTTTTATTGTTTAATTGTGATTTTACCCTAGGTTTTAGGATTTTCTATTATTTTGGACTTTATTGCAAAATTACATATTTTTGGATTATTTGGCCACTAATTTTCTGATATATTTTTGTAGGCATGAAAGGATCCTGGACCTAGGGTATACTGGGTCAAACTTGAGTCGGATGTGAACCGGATCGAATTATCAAGCCTACGATTAATCCGGGCCGTCCGATTCAAGAGCGGCTAGATCTGAGCCATCCGGGATGATCTGAAGCAATCCGAGCTAGGGTTAGGGTTGATCAAGCTCTATGATCAAGATCTGAAGGTTTCATCCCAATCAGAGCTAAATCAACCGTTGGATCAAGCAAGGAGGGCTCTAGAGCGTCCAATCACAGATAGAGTTGATCTGGACCATCCGTTGCATATCTGGAGGATCCGAGCTACCACAAGGCAGATCCTGACCCCAGATCATCATCATAAAAGTTTGGGTCCAATCAGATCAAGATCAGCCGTTGGATTTCATTCGATCAATCTGGGCCGTCCATGTTTGAGTATTTAATCAAAACTCACCCACGGTGCACAGTGTCGCGTTTCCTCGCCGTTCTTCGTCTTTCTCGTTTGTTCATCAGTTCTTGAGTAATTTTCTTCATCCAAAGGAGCGCGACCCCTCGATTTATCCTTTAGATCATGTGCTAGGTCAGTGGGAGAGCTTCTCGGTGAAATTCCAGCCTCAAATTGCCCAAGAAACAGGGATGTTGAGAGGTTTCCGCAACTCTGCCATTTGATGCCTTTGGATCGGTTGTGCTCTATTACCTTCCATCTGAGCTATCCAGAGGGGTTCCCTGAGTAGCTTTGATCATCATCCACTCACCAATTCACGCAGACGCAGCTGCGATGAAGATTTCGAATGGAAAATTTCAGATTTGAGCAATCTGAGCTGGTTTTGAATCGCAGGGGTTGTTACCATCGACTTGCTGAGCTTGCGGGTTCGAGGCTCACTCTTGCTTGACGACCAAGAAGCGCTTGAGCTTAGGGAGAGTTGAGGAGTAGTTTAATTAGTTTAAATTCGATTTTTAGCTGTTAATTTTCATACTGCTGTAATTCGTTTCTGAATTGGTTTCAGTTTGGTTAAGTTTCGTTTTGTGAATTGTTAATGCTTTAATTAGTTTCAATTATACCAGTTTATTAGCTAGTTCGGTTGTTAGTTAACAATTGTAATTGAATTCCGTTTGGTTTTTGGTTTGAATCCTTGCGTGCCATTTCCATTTGTTGCGTATCAGCCCTGCTCTGCAAATTCAGCTTTGTTTCTGAGATTTTTCAGTTTGTTCCAAATCAGATTCTTGTTTAGTTCAATTCCTGCCATTGAAGACCAATTTCGTGTGTAAATTTATTGATCCAAGTTTGATTTTATATGTAGCGTTGCATCTGCTTTTCATTTGTTCAGCTGAGTATTTCTGCAGTTTCAGCTTGCTAGTCAAGTTGGAATCTGAAAATTTCAGCTCCTTGTTCTGAATTTAAGTCAGTTGCATTGGTTCTTCTCAGTTTTCGCATTTAAATTCAGTTGCTTGGTTCGTTTTGTTTTTGGTTTGAAAGTGTATTTCTGCAGTAATTGTTTCTGAAATTATGAAGTTCAACTCTGCCATTCAAGTTTCCAATTCTGCATCCCAGTTTTAGATCTGTACCCAATTCATTTCTGCAACTTTTAATTGTAGCTGCTGAAGTTATATCAAGGAAGCCTTGCATTCGAACTCCATTGCACTTAATTTCAGTTGTTTAAAGTTGAATTTGCATCCAACTCGTCGCTGCATTCCTGCTGCACGATTTCTGAATTTCTGAACTTTTCTGCAGTTCACTGCAGTTCCTGCAGTTGTAATTGTGTCAAGTTCTTCACCAGCTGTTTTGATTGGTCCATGGAGTCTGAATGTTTTCATTTATCTCTGCATATCACTGAATTCACAGCTGTGCTTGCCCAGCTTAATCAATTCGTTCAATTCTGAATTGGCAGCCTCACCTTTGGCACAAAGCATTGGCTTTGGCACAAATGTTCCCTTTTGTGTGCCAAGCTGTTTTGGCATTTGTTTGCAACAGATTTTCACTAGTTTTTTGGGTGTAGGAGAGCTTTTGAAATCCCTTGATATCACCCTTAGGATCCCTGAATTTTCTTTGCATTGGTGCTTCCAAATCATAGCTAATTTGAGTTGAATTTGGTGCTTGTTGAATTTCTGCATTTAGCATGTTTTCATTGTGTTAAGTTTATCTGTTTTCGAAAACTTCCATCACAGCCTCCATTTTCATGCATCAGTAATTATTGTGCATTTGAATTTAAGATTGCTTTTCCACACTTCAGTTAAATCCCCTAGCTTGATTCGGTTTCCATGAGTTGAGTCACTACTTGCCATCACATTGGTTGGTTTATTAGGTTGTCTACCTTAATTTTCAAACAAATGCCAAAACAGCTTGGCACACAAAAGGGAACATTTGTGCCAAAGCCAATGCTTTGTGCCAAAGGTGAGGCTGCCAATTCAGAATTGAACGAATTGATTAAGCTGGGCATAAACCCGTTGATCTAACTCAATATCGAAGCATGATAGGTAGTTTGCTATACCTCACAGCTAGTCGACCAGATATACTATTTCCTGTAGGGATGTGCGCTAGGTATCAAGTTTGTGCCAAGGAATCTCACCTAATTGCTATTAAGCGAATTTTGAGATATCTCAAGGGCACAATTGGTGTAGGTCTTTGTTATCCCCGTTCCGAATCTTTTGATTTGATGGGCTATACGGATTCCGACTACGCTGGATGTAAGTTGGACCGAAAAAGCACTAGTGGGGGCTGCCAATTCTTAGGATCGTCTCTAGTAAGTTGGTCGAGTCGGAAGCAACATTATGTTGCTCTTTCCACTACCGAGGCAGAGTATATCGCCATGGGAGAGAGTATATCACAATTGTTGTGGATGATCCACACCTTAGAGGACTATGGATTAAGTTACAAGGGTGTGCAAGTGTTATGTGATAACATTAGCACAATTAACTTAACCAAGAATCCGGTCCATCATTCTAGGACAAAACATATTGAGGTAAGACACCACTTCATTAGAGATCATGTAGCTAGGGGGAACATCATACTCTCACATGTAGAGTCAAAGTCAAACCTAGCTGACATTTTCACTAAACCACTTCCCGAGAGTGAATTTAGTTTCCTAAGACGGGAATTGGGAATGTGTCGCGCTTCATGATCCTCAAATTGTATTCAAAACCCTTCATGATTATTTCAAATTGTTAGGGAACAGTTGGGTAACTTTGGGAACATCTCACACAAACTATAAGGGTTACCAAAATATTTTTGTTTGCTAGATATGGGGTGAGATGTTAGGTTCAACTCAATTTCTCAAAATGTCATTGCATCACTTGAGAAATTAAGTTGACGAGATAATAATCACGGTGGTGACCAAGTATGGGGAAAACCATTGCATAACATATGTGTATATGGCTCCATGATCATACTTGGACATTCCAATCAAGGCAACATGATTGGAAACTTGAAGTTGGAGTAAAAACTTGTTTGAATTTGCTTGATTGATTGATGGTTGAGTTTGACTCCATTAAGATGGGTCAAAGTGTTTGTTGAACCTATAAGGACTTTTGATTCTTGTTCAGAGATCAATTTTAGTCAGAAAATCATGTCTAAGTTCGACAAAGTTCATCAGATTTCTTTTGAAAATTTCAGAAGTTCTGAAACTGAACATTTCAGTTCGTATCAGGAACCCTGATCGGTCACCGGACCGATCAGGCATCGGGCTGATCGGTCCCTGGACCGATCTGACCCCTTCCTGTGGTGTTCGGTCCACAGACCGATCTGCGAGGCAAGCCGTGATCTCCCGAAATCTGACTAAGTGTTCTGAGCTAGCCTGGATCGGTCTCCCGACCGATCTGGCACCCTGTGGGGATCGGTCCACAGACCGATCAGGGAGCTCAGAGTTTTCTCTCCGAACCCTACTGATCGAATCCTGATCGGTCACCCGATCGATCAGGAGCGCGTCTGATCGGTCATCCGACCTATCAGGACCATTCCAGTCCGATCAGGCTGTATCCTGATCGGTCGGGACGCGATCAGATGGAACGGTGATCCGATCAACCGCATTAAATTTTGGTTGGTGGACCGATCCACCAACCGATTAACTCTCTCCAAACCCTCGTTTTCCCGAAACCTAGCGTCGAAACACTCTGTGCAACCTTGTGCGAGCGAGCGAGAGAGTCCTTGCGTCTCCCTTCTTCACACGCGTGCGAGCTCTTCTGCGACTTCTACGGGCGTTTTCTCCGAACTCCAAGTTCTTGCGTGCTCGAAGTCTCCCTCTCTATCGCAAGTTCCTTCTCAGTCTTGCAATCTCTTCAAACAAACTTCAATGGCGCCTAAGTAAGATTTGATTTCAGTTTTCCTTTCACAACAGCTCTTAGAATATATGTTTGTGAAGCTAACCATGTTTTTGTTTTTGTTCTTGCTGTGATGTCTTGATCCTTTTTGCCTTTGTCGTGACCCTCTTTCTCATCTTATGACCAAAAATTTTATATCTATCTTTTGATTGGGTCTCATCTCATGATCAATTCTTGTGCTTCAATCTATGTGTCATGATCAATTCAAACCTCCTTAGGAAATCTGCTAAGGGAAAAGAGGTTTTCGAGGACAGTTCAAGGGGGAAAAATCCTTTGTCATCTACACCTCCTCCGAGGCCTCCATCTCCCCCGCATTCTAGATTTCAGAACATTCTCTATGCCCTAGACTTTCATTGGCACAACTTCGAACTAATGCCATGTCGATCAGTGGACCAAACTTTTGTTTATGAACATTGTCCTACGGTAAAAGGAATCATTGAGTACTATGGGCTTCAAAACATCCTTTTCTTAGAAAGGCCGATCAATGTTGACTTGGTCTCTGAATTTTACAATAATCTGGTCAATGGGGAGGGCACGGGGTGGCGGACCCATGTCACCGGTGTCGATCTTGACTTTACCCTATCATCCTTCACTATATTTCTGGGTTGTCGTCGCTCCAAGAATGATTTCTCACTTTATCCATATCTTTCTGTTCCTCTTCCTGTTCCCTTTACTGGAGTCACTCCTGACTCCATATATGAGCATTTTCTAGGCCACCCCAGGCCACGGGGTTCTGGTGCGGACATCTATAACTTTCCCACATTTCCTGCTCTTCATCTATCTCCCATTGATTATATTTTGTTTCAAATTATCGCAACTTGTCTTCTTCCAACTACATCCAAGCATCTTGATGCGATCCATTCATCTCACTGCCTGATGCTTTACGGGATGCACCTGCAGTTCGATTTTGACATAGCACCGTCCATCTATTCCTCCATCATTGTTCATGGTCTGAGGTCTGGTCAGACGATCTACATGCCATTCGGCCATATCATCACTGCCTGGCTGGAGTCGGTTGGCATCGACGTCTCACAGGGCCAACTCGTGCCGATGAATCGACAAGACTGTCGCCTGGATCGTCGTATGCTTGCTCAGTCCGGCATTGTTCTCGGGACCGAGGGGCTACAGTGGAAGGATCATAACCAAGTGGGGGAGCTGCCGCTAGCGGTTCATGCCGAGGGTGCACCAGCTGTTGCTGCTGATGATGCCACGATGGACAACCTTATGCACGATGACGACCCTCCTACTGACACTTGAGCTCGGATATCTGCTGTTTTATCATGATCTGTGTATTTGACTATGATACTTTTGGGCTGTATGCCCTCTGACTTTGTTGGTGTGACCTTGAGTCACACATATTTTGCTACTTGTTCGGATGTTTTCATGCCTTGACCTATATATTTTTACCTGCCATGCTTATCTACTATTGTTGATGCCATGTTGATTATGTACCTGTTATCTGCATGATTGTTCGATTGCCATATTCATGCTTACATTGCCATGTCTATTTGATACTTATGAATATTATGGCATGCTTTGGGAGTCTATATTTCATACTCATATGATGCATGTGATTGCTATGTCTTGCTATAATTTTTCACATGTGTTCGTATGATCATTCCACAAACTATCACATTTTTGATGAGTTGGGATACCTCTAGGATTGAGGGGGAGTTCATCTTAATCTTGACAGTCCCTCTTGTCCCTTTTCGGTGTTCGACAAAGGGGGAGAGTGTGGATTGGTTAAGTTTAGCATGATCATGTTGTAGGGGGAGGATCTGGATTCCCCTATGATTCTAAAGTTGGAATATTGATTGAGAATCCCTAAACTTAAAATCGAGTTGTCAAACAACAAAAAGGGGGAGATTGTTGATGCAGTCTGGCCCTGATTGTTGTTTTGGTGTTGACAACGATTTTAGTTTAGGAGGATGATTATGATAATTATGATTAAGTCCTGATCGAGGATTAGGCATGATATGGAAAATCCTAACCTGGGAGGTTAGGTGTGATGATTATGATGATTATGATTAAGTCCTGATCGAGGATTAGGCATGATATGGAAAATCCTAACCTGGGAGGTTAGGTGTGGAAAATCCTAGCTTGGAGGGCTAGGTGTTGGAAAAGTCCTAATTCGGAAGGGTTGGGTGAAAAGTCCTAGCTTGGAGGGCTAGGTGAAAAGTCCTAACTTGGAGGGTTAGGTGCAAATTCCCATCCTGGAGAATTAGGTGAAAAAGTCCTGGCTTGGAGGGTCAGGTGCCTAGCTTGGAGGGCTAGGTTGGATGATGTTCTAATTCGGAAGAGTTGGGTGAAAAGTCCTAGCTTGGAGGGCTAGGTGAAAAGTCCTAGCTTGGAGGGCTAGGTGAAAAGTCCTAACTTGGAGGGTTAGGTGCAAATTCCCAACTTGGACAGTTAGATGGAAAAATCCTTAGCTTGGAGGGCTAAGGTGGATGAATTCCTAGCTTGGAGGGCTAGGGTTGAGTCGCTGGATCGGTCTGGTGACCGATCAGGGACATTGGCACGCTGCTCCTTAGTGGATCGGTCTGGTGACCGATCCAGCTATGTCTGATCGGACTGGTGACCGATCAGGGAGCGCACAGTGAGATTGGGAATCTACTGTATGTCTCCTGATCGGACCGGTGACCGATCAGGGAGCAGGCTGCTTCCTTGCTGTCTTGCTCCTGATCAGTCTGGTGACCGATCAGGGAGCAAACGGTGAGTGAGTTCCCTTGCTAATCAAAGTCTTGGATCGGTCCGGTGACCGATCAGGGATCTTGGATTTGATTAAAAAGTAACTGTTCATCTGCCCTGATCGATGTGGGTGACCAATCAGGATCCATTCTGATCGGTTTGGTGACCGATCAGGCTTCACCCTGATCAGTCTGGTGACCGATCAGGCGTGTATAGCTGCGAGAGCTGGGAATCCCAGCGAAGCAGTGGATCGATCTGGTGACCGATCCACACACCCTGGATCGGTCCGGTGACCGATCACTTTAATTCAAATTTCACTGTCAGACGTGGTCAGAGCGTCTGATCGTATCTGATTTGCTGATGTATGTTTCTGATATTTGATATGCTGCTTGATTTGCTGCTCTAATGCTCTGATTGAGTTTCAGGTGACAGGGGAGGATTCAAACACTCAAGGAGAAGTCAAAGAGTGCTTTCCTTGGAGCAGGTTTGTCTCTTTCTCATCTCAGGTTGCAACGGCGAGCTGCAGACTGGAGCTGAGACTGGAGCTTGACTGAGGGGAGCTCAGTGAGTCCAGAGATAGCTCAGTAGAGGCTGGCGTTGGCAGATGAGTAGTTGGGAGCTACAGAGATGTTGTCACTTGTCGCTTGGCGGAGAAACAAAAAGGAACGCGAGAAGGAGAGTTTGAAATAAGTTCTTGAGTTTTTCGTGCTCTTGAGTTCCTGTGTTACAAGCTTGCTGTTCTTGAGTTCTTCAACCATTCTAAGCAAGCTATTGAGGAGCAATCATCATACTTGAGCGCTTGAAGGAGAAAACAAGAGGCTTGGAGTCTGACAGTGGGAAGACACGGAGCAGGGGTCTGCGTGAGATCGCCACTGGGTGGAGCTCAGGGAAGCTTGCAGTGTTTAGTCCTTGCTAAGTGTTTGAGTAAGATCCTTCTTGTTATTGTTTCATTGTGCTCATTCTATATCATTGTTTGAAACACACTGTGGGGAGGTTTCTCCACCGAGAAGGAGGTTGCTTCATATCCGGTGTTAACCGGGGCTTGATCTGCCGACGATCAAGGGATCGCCCACCTCAAGGGCACGCCAAGGAGTAGGGGCAAGTTATCCCCGAACCTTGTAAACTCTCCTTGTTAGTGATCTTGCTAGTCGTGTTTGTTTTGCTTTCGTTTTGTTTTTTCTGCACTCTCTGTTTTCTACTCTTTCCGCTGTGCTACTGATATTTGAGTTGCAGAAATCGTGATAAGTCTTGAAGGAGAAAGTGGTTGTCTATATTCACCCCCCCCTCTATAGCCATCTCGTTCCCAACAGTTTTAGATCAGAATAGAAAAAAAAATCTACAGTGAAGCTGGAATCCAAAACAGTTTGGACTTAATTCTCCACTACTAGCTGAGCTACTTGCTGATAAGAAACCAAGAAATTGCACGGATGAAGAGCTTGATGGCTCGGGATTCTGAAATGAATTGCCTTGGAGCTGGACTTTGAAACAGAAATAAAAAGAGAATAAAAGTAGAAGTGTGCCAACTTGAAGGATATGTATCAAAAGTGAGTAGAAAGAGTTAGTGAAGGTTATATGTGGAGCATCAAGTTTTTGTCCCTAATTGTTATTTGATGTCTCAAGATTCTTGATACAAATTCTGATAAAAAATGATCCATTAGAAGGGTTGAGAAAAAAAAGAAAAGAAAACAGTTTGAAGAAAAAAAAAGAAGGAAACAAAGAGGCAAAGTTGGCACACAATTGAAGACTTGACACCATTAAATCAGTGAAGTTTCTCTCATCCAAATCAAAAGCTTTGCTCCATTACATTCTGACTTTACTAGAGAAAAAAAAAGAAAAAAAAATCAGAAAAGAAAAGAGAAGGAAGCAAATTGGCACGCAAGATGGATAATTGGCACAAAGGAGTTGATGAGGTCTTTTCATCAAATTTTTGAAGGGCAATGCCAAAGCCTCACTCCATCACACTTTGACTTCATTATGAGGACTGACAAGAGGGCAAAGTGCATTGCAAATATCCTTGAGCATCCAAGTCTTCCACTTTATCAAATTTGCTATTTTCTTAGTTTTTACCTCATTTTTACCATTTCATATGTTCTTCACTTGTTTGGACGAATTTTTGTAGATGTTGATCCTAATCATGAATAATGGTGGAGAGTAGATAACAAGCAAGCCTATGGTAGTGCAAAAAGCATATGTGTATGAGTGAACTCCATTTTCATCATGAACTTAGAACTCAAGAAGAGAGCCACCAAAAAATTTTATTTGAAAGGGCTAGTGAGTTAAATTCATCTCAATGAATCATGAAGGATGAAAAGACTAAGTTGTTGATTTAAGGACGAGATACTAATCCATAGAGTTTAGATTTTTGAAAATTGACAACCTTAGGTAATTTCTTTTCACTTAATTCTAGTTATGCTTGGAAAGAGTCTAAGGGATACATACTTAATTAGTAGTTTTCGCGAGACGCTCAAGCTTAAGTGTGGGGGAGTTGATAGGTATCATTTTGTTGATCATTTTAGATGCTAACATCCAAATTTGACCCATATTTTACTTGCTTAATATTGCATTTATCCTAGGTTTTGTGAATGTAGTCTATTTTTGGGTTTTATTGTAAATTTTGTCACATTGGGATATTTTGGAACTTAATTGTGAATCTATGCTTGCAGGCTTTGAAAGGATCACGGACCGAGGTCAAGAATGGTCGGAATCAGGCTTAGATCAAGGCGATCAAGCTATGGAGAATTGTGAGCCGTCCATTCAAAAGATAAGCAGATCTGGATCATCCAGAGCAAATCAGATGGATCCCATATGAGGAAAGGTAGATCTGACCTTCATAATGAGATCTGAAAGTTTAGGGGTAAATCAGAGCTCATCTAGCCGTTAGATCAAAATCAGAGGGGTCTAGACCGTCCGTTCAAAGATCAGCTTGATCTGAGCCATCCATTGCAAATTTGGAAGATCCGAGCCACTGAGAGACAGATCCTGATGTTTGATCAACATTTGAGAGTTTTGGTTTAGATTGGATTAAGATCAACCGTTGGATGAGCTTTGAACAATCTCAGCCGTCCAAATTAAATGGCATAAGTTTAAATGGAAAATTCCCTCCGCAGAATAGGGGTCACGTCTTCGCCAGTCGTAGCTGAGTTCTTTGAGTTTTCTTCAGTTGTTCTTCATTCCGTTCACAGATTTCTTCATCCGAAGGCGTGGCCGACTCGATTTCGACCTTGGAACAAGATCTGGATCATTGGGAGAAGGTTTCCGTGGAGATTGTAGCTTGGATTTGCACCGGAACAGAGTTGATTGAGGGTTTCGTCAATTTCTTTGATCCGATCGATTGGATCAAGATCTCAAGCCGTTTTCTTCCATTGGAGCTTACTGGAGGGTCCTCTGGTGTGTTTTGATCATCACCAAATCATCATCACACCTCGACATCGCGAGATCGATTGGTTTTCTCCAGCTGAGTGCAGTCTGTGAGCAGAGTTGAAATTGAGATCGTTTTTCCATTGATCTGCGGAGCTGAAGGGGTTCTTGGCTTACTCTTGTGTGACGGCAAGGAGATCTTGAGCTAAGGGATGGATCGATGCTTAGTTTCTTAATGCATTTCTTTTGCCTTAGCTGTAATTTTAATTTCTGCAATTCATTTCTGTTCTGTCTTTGTATCAGCTGTTTCATTTTCATTTCTGAATTTTTCCAGCCTTAATTAGGTTCCATTCTGCAAGGTAATCAGTTAGGGAGTTTGTTTAGTGAACAATAGTTGCAATTTCAGTTTAATTCTTGTTTCAATCCTTGCGTATTAGAATTGTTTTCTGCGTTTCATCTTTTAGTTGCGTATCAGTCCTTACTTCCATGTATCAATTCTTCTTGTGAGTTCTTAATTGGATATTAGCGACAATTAGTTCTCCGATATCTTCCATGAAACATTAGGTATGTATCCTTGAATCTGAGCTTGTCTGTTTGATTTGCATTTAGCTGCAGTTTATTTCTGAATTTGGAATTCTGTTTCCTGAAGATATTTTCTGCATTTCTGAATTTGATTTTCAATCAGTTGTGTCTGAATTTGTAGCTTTATTTCTGCAATTCTAAGTTCATCATTTTTTAATACTAGATTCGATGACTTGTTTTCAATGGTTTTGATTGATTTCATATCAAATCTGCTACTGAGTTTCAATTCTGCAAATTGTTACTGTCTTCCTGCATTCCATTCTGCAGTAGGTTTGTTCTTGATTGAATTGTAGCTAGCTTCTGAATTCTTACAGTTTAAGCATAGCACTTCACTTAAAGTCTTTCATTCCCAGCTGAATTGATCAGTTTATCTCTGAAAATCAGTTTACAATTTCTGCATTTAATCATTAGTCTTTGGCACGCAAGTGTAGGATCAGATGCACGTGAGAGGGGGGGGGGTGAATCACGTGCGTTTGAAAAAATATATATATTTTTTGGAGTAAAGAGAATGTGTTTGTAGAATCGTGCACAGCGGAAACGAAAGAGACGATTATAAAAAATGAACACACAAACACGAACGAGTTTTACTTCGTTCGGAGCATTCGACGACTCCTACTCGAAGGCCCAGGTCCCTCGGACCTTTCCTGTGGGCAATTCACTAAAACTCTCTACCGGAGTCCCCCGGTAGAGTAGGCGAATACAGACGATAGAGAGTGTGACAACCCCACACTCTCTAATAGAAATGAGCACAGAAAATGCAGTAATAAAATCGTTACCAAAAGAAATTTGTTTGAATGAACTTGGATGTTGGCTTCGGTCCCTCCGGCAGAAGTTGGACGTGCTCACGTCGGAATTTTATCGCCGGAAGGAGGAGTAATTGATGTGCACAGTTTCGATGAAGAAGACTTTAAACTAAGATGTTAATTTCAGCAATTAACTTCACGCTGCTTACACTTGTGCACTTGCTGCCTTTTATAGATGGTCTTGAGGCGTTAAATTTTATCCAGATCCAAACTTTTCGCTGACTTTATCCACGGTGGAAAAGTACGGAAGAGCACAAATTAATCCATTGCGTGGCTTCGGTTTAGCAATTAGAGGAGTAACCATCAACGTGTAAATTAATTTAAATGAAATGTTATCCTTTAGCTAGACACCTTTAGATGAGTGAAATTCAAATGGGTAGTAAAAAAAATCATGTTACAAAGTTTAAACAACTTCACGTGCATGGATTTATTAATGAAAATAATATTTTATTAGTATTACTTTAGCAAGATTAAAATAAAAACAAATCAATTAAATAAAACATTATTATTATATGTAGAAATAATTTTATCCTCTAATAAAACTTCAAATTAAACTGAAAAAAATAATGAAGAGTAATTTTGCAAAAAAGTCCCTGCAAAACCAAGTTAGTCCAATAGAAAATTAATCATGTAAAACAAGGTTAGCACAATTTTATTTGGACTAAAATAAGATAAAATTCTAAGTTAATTAGATTCTGTCTCCCAGACCAGGATCTAACCAGGACTCAACTTAGATCACCCAAATGGGTCTAAGTTGGATCGCGCCTAAAGTCCAAGATTGGACTCGTCCTCACTGGTTCGCTCCTCCAGTGACTTACCTTACTTTACCCATTGTGCAGTTTTACTTGACCTCTTGACCCACCAGGACTTCCTGCCAAGGCTCAACCACCCTGGTCTTCCTGCCATGTCTCAACCAACTTGGTCTTCAGCCAGTTGTCAAGTCCCGCGGACCCAACTAGACTTCCCGCCAGGACTCAACCATCCTGGACTTCAGCCTGGTGTCTGGTCCTAAGTCTTTCAACCCTGCACACTTAGTAAAGAGGTTAAAAACCAACGACCCTAACTTTAACCACTTTGTCATACATCAAAACCCGAGTTTGACCGTTAGTGCAAACTGCACCAACAATCTCCCCCTTTTTGATGTATTGACAACTCAGGTTAAAGTTAGAAAAAAAACAGCAGATATGAACTTGCATAAACATGCAAACAATATAACACAATCCTAGGTATGAAAGTTGCAGCACACAAAAAAGCAGAGGTAAATAAATGTGAAATAAGCATGCTGTTTGCAATTTTATTTTCTAACCCTTTTACCCTACTCTCCCCCTTTGTCATTCATCAAAAAGATATACGCATAACAAGTTTAAGGGAGTAGAAAATATAGGCTAAGTGTTAAAAAAAACTAGTCTTAAATCTATTAACTTAGCTTTCAAAAAAATTTCTTTCAAAAAGGATTTTTTTTCAGAAAATATAATATCAATCTTAATCAAAAAATGTTTTTAGGGATCAACTTTTATCAAAATTTTCAAATGTGTTTTGTCAAAAATGACATTTTGAAAAAGTATTTTGACCTCTGCTCCCCCTGGACCAAGTAATGATTGTGGTCCCTTTTCATGTGTCTAACCCTAGTTACTGACTAACTATCTAGATGATAGTAGTGTTCACTGGGTTAGTCAAGTCAAGTAATAATGTCTAGCTCAGATATTAGTGCAAGACTATTTGACTTGATCACTGTAATGTTGGTATTTTATGCCCAGACTTACTGTGATGCACTGACTTAAGCATTCGGAAGTCCAGGCAGTATCCTATGCATCTCACAACCGTTCTATGTTTTTGCAAACACAAACAAGTTAATCTTAATGTGTTTTGTGAGAAGCGGCTACCTAAATCTATAGGTTCATGCAATTCTAGGGGTCAAGCTTAGGCTAAGTCTGCCAGTTTTGAAGATCAAATTTTGAAAGATAATAAAGTTCTTGAAAAACAAATTTGAAAAGTCCGTGTTTAAGTTAAATTTTGAAAGACAATAAACTTTTGAAAAACAAGTTTGAAAAATCCATGTTTTTAAACTCACAAGCTTAATTAGTTAACCCAAAAGTCAACTTAAGCTTATCAGGTCAGTCCTAGTCTATAACACACATTCCTATTAACCTTCTTAAGTTGCTAAATTTAGATTCAGGAAGTAGTTTGGTAAATATATCAGCTAGGTTAGACTTAGATTCAACATGGTTAAGTTCAATTTCTCCTTTATTTACATGATCTCTGACAAAATGGTGTTTGATTTCTATATGTTTGGTCCTAGAGTGGTGGATTGGGTTTTTGGTTAAATTTCTCCTTCTATATGCTTCAGTGGTGGATAGGGCAACACAGTGTTGTTTTCTACTAAACCAGCTAACTAGTGAGGGTCCTAGAAGTTGGCATCCACCACTGGTACTTTTTCTGTCTAATTTACAGCCAGCATAATCTGAGTCAGAATATCCAATAAGCTCAAACTGGGCTGTTCTAGGGTACCAAATTCCTAATCTTTCTGTTCCTTTAAGGTACCTAAATATTCTTTTAACTAGGGTTAGGTGTGACTCTTTAGCACATGTTTGATACCTAGCACATATACTAACTGCAAAAAGAATATCAGGTCGACTTGCAGTTAAGTAAAGTAGGCTTCCTATAGCACTTCTATAGTACTTAAGATCAACAGGTTTGTCTTTTGGGTTACTATCTATAGTTTGATTGGTAGCCATTGGTGTCTTAATCTCTTTTGTATTATCCATTCCAAATTTTCTAAGTAGTTCTTTTGTGTATTTTTGTTGATAGACAAAAGTACCCTCACTGGTCTGTTTTATTTGTAGCCCTAAAAAGAAGGTTAATTGACCTACTAAACTCATTTCAAATTCAGTTTCCATTATCGTTGTGAAATCTTGTAAAAAGTCTGAGTTAGTTGAGCCAAATACTATATCATCTACATATACTTGGGCTACAAAAATATCATTTTTTAGGGTTTTAACAAATAGTGTTGGGTCAATTTTGCCTTGGTTAAAACCTTTTGAAACTAAGTAGTTAGACAGTCTTTCATACCAGGCCCTAGGTGCTTGCTTAAGTCCATATAGGGCTTTCTTAAGTCTAAAGACATAGTCAGGGTGTTCTAAGCTTTCAAAACCAGGGGGTTGACCTACATAAACCTCTTCTTTAATTAGGTCATTTAGGAAGGCTGACTTAACATCCATTTGATAAAGCTTAAATCCCTTATGGGCTACATAACTTAAGAGCATTCTAATGGATTCAAGTCTAGCTACAGGGGCATAGGTTTCATCATAATCAAGACCTTCTACTTGGCTAAACCCCTTAGCTACTAGCCTAGCCTTATTTCTTACTGTTTCAACTTGTTCATTAAGTTTATTTCGAAAAACCCATTTGGTCTCAATCAACTTTTTGTTTTTAGGTAAGGGTACTAAATCCCAGACTTGACTACGTTCAAATTGAGCTAACTCCTCTTGCATGACAATGATCCAATCAGGGTCAAGTAAGGATTCTTCTATAGACTTAGGTTCAATTTTGGAAATCAGAGCTATCTGACTAAGATTTCTAAAGGCTGATCTAGTCTGAACCCTTAGTTCTGGATCACCTATGATTTGATCAGTTGGGTAGGCTGAGCTAACTCGAACAGTTCTGGGTTGGTTAGGTTCAGTTTCAGGTGTGGGTTCAGTTAGATCATCGTTTTGGTCCTCAATTGGCCTTTCATCAGGGTTAGTACTGGATCTAACAAAGTCAATTGGTTAGTAGGTGGTTTGATCAGAGTTATTTGGGTCAGATTTTTCATCAAATTTTACATTTGTAGTTTCTTCAATTTTTAGGGTAATTTTGTTATAAACTCTATAGGCTCTACTGGTAAGGGAATAACCTACAAAGATACCTTCCTCAACCTTAGAAGTAAATTTTCCTAAGTGTTCTCTAGTATTTAAGATATAGACTTTACATCCAAATACTTTAAGGTATTTAATGTTAGGTTGTTTGTTATAATATATTTCAAAGGAGGTCTTTCCTAGGTTTTTAATTATAGTTATTCTATTTTGTACATAACAAGCTGTACTAACAGCCTCAGCCCAAAGGTATTTAGGTGAGTTGTATTCATTTAGCATTGTTCTAGCTGCTTCTTGTAGTGTTCTATTTTTTCTTTCTACAACTCCATTTTGTTGAGGTGTTTTAGGACAAGAGAATTCGTGATGGTAGCCATTTTCTAGACAAAATTGATTAAATTTATGATTTTTGAATTCTCCGCCATTATCGCTCCTAAGTCTTTTGATTTTAATCCCTTTTTCATTTTCTGTTAATTTACAAAATTGAGTGAGTATATCAAAAGTTTCATCTTTATTTTTTAAGAATTTTACCCAGGTAAATCTTGAATAGTCATCTATAATTACTAGGTAGTATAGATTCCCATTAATTGATTTAACCCCATGTGAGTCAAATAGGTCTAGGTGAATTAATTCCAGAATTGACTTGGTTTGAGTTTGATTAATTGGTTTGTGGGTTGACCTAGTTTGTTTTCCTTGTTGACAAGCATTACATAAGGTTGACTCAAGGTTAGATAACTTTGGTAGGCCTCTAACTAAACCATTTAGTTTAGGTAGTTTTCTGAAGTGAGTGTGTGAAAGTCTCCTATGCCAGAGCCAAGTCTCATCCTTATGGGTTAAGAGGCAGTTTTCTAAGGGACAGGTTAACTTAATTTCATAAATGTTATTGTGCCTAAGTCCTCTAAGTGTGATGTTTGGGTTGTCATTGTGTTTGATCAGACATTCATTGGATAGGAACCTAACCTTATAACCAGTGTCACACAATTGGCTAATGCTTAGTAAATTGAAGTTGAAATTTTCAACAAGTAATACATTTGTTATTATGAAATCAGACTCAAGTTCAATATTGCCTAGGCCAATTACCTTAAGTTTATCGTTGTTTCCAAAAGCAACGGTCCCTAGTCTTTTGTACTTGAGTTCTGTAAATTTGGTGGGATCCCCAGTCATGTGTCTGGAGCATCCACTGTCAATGATCCATTTGTTTTCCTACAGTTAAGTACAAGGTTTAGACCTTAGGTTAAGTTTTTGAATTAAAAAAAATTTAAGAAGATTTAAAAACTTGAGTTTGAATTTTAAATTTGAGTTATGTTAATTTTGATTTTGAATTTGATTTTTATTTTTGAATTTGAATTTTATTTGAATTTGAATTTTAATTTTTGAATTTGAATTTGAATTTTAATTTTTGAATTTGAATTTTATTTTTTGAATTTGAATTTGAATTTGAATTTTTGAATTTGAATTTTATTTTTTGAATTTGAATTTGAATTTGAATTTTTGAATTTGAATTTTATTTTTTTTGAATTTGAATTTGAATTTAATTTTTGAATTTGAATTTGAATTTTTGAATTGAATTTTGAATTTGAATTTTTATTTTTGAATTTGAATTTGAATTTAATTTTTGAATTTGAATTTTATTTTTTGAATTTGAATTTGAATTTTAATTTTTGAATTTGAATTTTATTTTTTGAATTTGAATTTGAATTTGAATTTTTGAATTTGAATTTTATTTTTTGAATTTGAATTTGAATTTTAATTTTTGAATTTGAATTTTATTTTTTGAATTTGAATTTGAATTTTAATTTTTGAATTTGAATTTTATTTTTTGAATTTGAATTTGAATTTTAATTTTTGAATTTGAATTTTATTTTATTTTTTGAATTTGAATTTGAATTTGAATTTTTGAATTTGAATTTGAATTTGAATTTTAATTTTTGAATTTGAATTTTATTTTTTGAATTTGAATTTGAATTTTAATTTTTGAAAGTTGAGTTATCAATCAATGATTTGAATTTGGTTATCCTTATTCATCTCACTCGGTCTAAGTCATCAATCAAGGGAGTCCTATGATTTTGTGAGATGATTTTGAGTTTGTTTAGAAAAGTTAACTTGACCTTGTGTTAGATCCAAGTTTAACAAGTAGTAATTTAAAAGTACACTTCAATAATTGGCTTCCAGGCCATGGCGAGGCACAGTGGCCTTCTTTGGCCGAAGCCTTATTGGAGCAACAACCATTTTCTAGGCAAAGTCGCTTAAAGAAGTTGGACTTTTAACTTACTCATTGAAAACCCTGGTACTAAATAGTACAAGAGTCAAATTAACTTTGAAGCTAGTCCTAAGTGCCCACCTGGGCAAAGGCTGATTTTGAGGTGCCAACTAGTTTGGAGCCTCCCCCTAAATTGTAGACTGGGTGTCTAGGGTCAATGTAATGGATGTCCCTTTTTGGGACATAAAATTGATTCTGACCTACTTGCTTTGTTAGATAAGCTTTCGGAACCCACGCTTTTCGTTGATTTTTGCGGGGGTGGATAAAGGAGATAAAGGATCTTTGGGTCGATCTTGATTTATATCCTATCCCAGATTTGTGGTACATGCCCTTTTGTGATCCAAGAATAAGGTCAAGGTTCTTGGATCGGGTTGTGAAAGTTACTAGTAGTTCCTTAAGTTTTAGGACTTCGCCCTTTAGGGTTGAGTTTTCATTTTCAAGCTCAATTAATTTTTAATTTTGAGTTTGTTCAGTTAATGTTCTGGTATTAATTAATTGCTCCTTAAGGTCTTGATTTTCCTTAAGGAGCTGGTCATTTCTAGATTCAGATGCAAGCAATTTTTTATTTAAGACAGAAATAATTTTAAAGAACTTTTCATTCACTGAATCTAAATATACCTTAGTCGAGCCGACTGAAAATAGTCCGATCTCTTGGCTCGACTCGTATTCGGAATCCTCGTCTTGCTCCGAGTCCGATTCTGGTCCGGTTGCCATCAGTGCGAGGTAGCTTGCGTTCTTCGGTTGTTCATCGTCGGAATCGTCCGAGCTTTCATCCCACGTGGCTTGAAGAGCCTTCTTCTTTTTGTTCTTAGTGGGTTGGTCCTCCTTCTTGTAAGGGCATTCATGTTTGAAGTGCCCTTTTCTGTTACAGCCGAAGCAGATCATTTTGCTTTTACCTTCAGTGCTGGAGGGCTTCATTACCTTTTGAATATCTTTCTTTGAAAATTTGTTCTTCCTTCTGGTGAACATTTTCTTACCAAGTTCACCAGTTGTTCTTCTTCATCTGAGTCAGAGTCTGACTCATCTTCAGGTTCTTCTTGAATTTTTCTCTTGATTTGGCTTCTTTTGGTGAACCTGCAAATAAAGCTAGCCCTTTCTCGACCTTGGGCGTTAGTTTGCTCATGCAGCTCTAATTCACAAAATAGTTCATCCAGATTAATTTTTGAAAGGTTCCTAGAAATTTTATAGGCATCTATAATAGATGCCCATAGTGAATTTCTAGGGAACGCATTTAACGCATACCTTATGATGTCCCGGTTCTCCTGTTTGTGCCCGATCATGTGGAGTCCATTCAATATGTTCTTAATCCGGGCGTGGAGTTGACTTGCTGATTCTCCTTCCTGCATTTTTATGTTAAATAACTTATTCAATAACAGATCTCTCTTTGTTACCTTTGCATCAGAAGTGCCTTCATGTAATTCTGTTAATTTGTCCCATAGCTCCTTCGCCGAGTCGGTTGGTCCAATTCTGTTTAGCTCCTCTTTGGTAAGTCCGCACTGGAGGGTGTTCTGAGCTTTGAACTCGGTCTGAGCCTTTTTCTTCATCTCCGGGTTCCATCTGTCGGGCTTCAGTGGAGCATTATTTCCCTCATCCATTGGCGGTGTGTAGCCTGTTTGAATTGCGAACCACTGATCCATGTCGGTCTTCAGATAAACCTCCATCCTTCTCTTCCAGTAGGGAAAGTCTTCCCCATTAAAGAGGGGAGGGCGGGCAGTGCTATAGCCTTCACCTTGAGCCATCTGAAATAGACCACACAAAAACTTGTCTCAAGACTAGGTCTTGGATTAGTAGTGTGGTAGGAAAAGGAGAAGAGAGAGAAAGAGCGACTCGAAATGGTGTTGCACCAAATTCGAGTAAAATCAAACGAACGAAAAAAATAATCCAAATCTAGGCAACAATACCTAATTTAGATCATGTGTAGCGAAAAACCAAAAATCGAAAAAAGAACTGGATTTCCCCCGGCTCTTATGGGTGGTTGCACCGATACAGAGCGTACCAGGCTCTGATACCACTTGTAGGATCGATGCACGTGAGAGGGGGGG
>JAGFNQ010009394.1:0-23783 GCA_024364735.1 Boesenbergia rotunda | reverse complement strand
TCCTATAAGATGTCATCGACATATAATACTAGGAATACGACTGCACTCCCACTAACCTTCTTGTACACACAAGGTTCGTCAGGATTTTGTGAGAAATCAAACTTTTTGATTGTCTCATCAAAACGGATGTTCTAGCTCCTAGATGCATTGCTTCAGTCCATATATGGATCGTCGAAGCTTGCATACCTTGGTTTTATCAACCGATGTGAAACCTTCAGGCTGTATCATGTATACGTCCTCAAGCAGGTTTCCGTT
The DNA here is from genome assembly GCA_024364735.1 of Boesenbergia rotunda. Taxonomy (NCBI): domain Eukaryota; kingdom Viridiplantae; phylum Streptophyta; class Magnoliopsida; order Zingiberales; family Zingiberaceae; genus Boesenbergia; species Boesenbergia rotunda. The sequence goes on along the minus strand of JAGFNQ010009394.1, from coordinate 23,528 downwards.
AAGGAAAGCTATTTTCACATCCATTTGCCAATCTCATAATCATAATGAGCTGCTATGGCTAGGAGCATCCGAATGGATTTAAGCATAGCTACTGGCGAATAGGTTTCGTCATAATCAATTCCTTGTTTTTGACGATATCCCTTTGCCACTAATCTAGCCTTAAAGGTAACAACATTACCTTCCATGTCGGTTTTCTTCTTGAAAACCCACTTGCACCCTATGGGTTTAATCCCTTCAGGTGGGTTAACCAAGTCCCATACTTGATTTTCGTACATGGAATCCATTTCCGACTTCATGGCTTCAAGCCATTGGTCCCTTTCTGAACTTTCAGAACATCTTCATAACTGATAGGTTCGTCATCACCAATGAGCAACACGTCGTTCGATTCACTTACGAGAAATCCGTATCTCTCTGGAATGTTGCGTGTCCTATCAGACCTACGAAGAGGTGGTGTAGTTTTAGGTTCAACTGATAGCTCATCATTATGAATTATCGGTTGTGGGCTAGACTCGGTGTCTCTGTAATGTCTATTGGAGTTTCTGAACTTCATCAAGTTCAATGCCACTCCCACTGTTTTCTTGTAAAAGAAATTCTTTTTCTAGAAATACAGCATGCCTTGAAACAAACACCTTTTGTTCTAAGGGATGATAGAATTGGTAACCCTTCGTTTCCTTAGGGTATCCAATAAATAGACATTTATCAGACTTAGCATCTAATTTGTCTGATACAATCCGCTTCACGTAAGCAGGATAACCCCATATCTTAAGGTGAGTTAAGTGGGGTTTCTTACTATTCCAAATCTCATATGGAGTAGTAGAGACTACCTTGGTCGGGACTCTGTTTAATAAATAAACGGCTGTCTTAAGTGCATAACCCCAAAAGGATTTTGGAAGAGTTGCATGATTTATCATCGACCTAACCATGTCCATCAAGGTTCGGTTGCGCCTCTCAGATACACCATTATGCTGTGGTGTATATGGCGGAGTCCATTGGGATAATATCCCATTGTCCCTTAGATAATCTCGAAACTCTTGACTTAAGTATTCACCACCCCGATCGGATCGAAGTATTTTAATACTTTTTCTAAGTTGTTTCTCTACTTCATTTCTGAACTCTTTGAATTTATCAAAGGCTTCAGATTTGTGTTTCATCAAGAACACGTACCCGAATCGTGAGTGATCATCGATAAAGGTGATGAAGTAGTTATAGCCTCCTTGTGCTGGAGTTGACATTGGTCCACATACATCGGTATATATTAGACCAAGCAACTCTCCCATTGGATTACCTTTTTCGGTAAAGGGTAATTTGGTCATCTTGCCTTTTAAGCATGATTCGCATGTATCAAATGAACCGGGTTCAAATGATTCCAAAATTCCACATCGGTGTAATTCGGTCATGCGTTTCTTACTTACATGGCCAAGACGACAATGCCAAGTGTAGGAGTCTATTCGATTATCTATTCGAGCACGTTTGTTGCTAACTTCGATATTGAAAACGTCACTGGATAAATCTAACGTGTAGATGCCATTGCACAAAGTTCCATTCCCATAAAGAACGCCATTTAAAGTTATGTAACAATAATTGTTACTAAAAGTTAAATGATAACCCTTTTCATTCAAACATAAAATAGATATAATGTTCTTTATCAACGAAGGAACGAAATAGCAATTATCCAATTCTAAGACACGTCCAGTGGGGAGCTTTAGCAAATATGTTCCGATGGCAACAGCAGCAATCTTTGCTCCATTTTCAACTCGCAAATTCGCTTCTCCTTTGACGAGTCTTCTTCTATTCCTTAGCCCTTGTATGTCATTACATATATGTGAGCTACACCCAGTATCAAGTACCCATGTGTTTGAGGAAATAGAGTGACATTCAATAACGAAGATACATGAAGAGGATGGGGCATCGGATGCCTTCTCTTTCAAGAACTCAAGATAAATCTTGTAGTTTCTTCGCCAGTGACCCTCCTTGCCACAATGATGGCAAGTGCCTTTTGGTTTTTTTTCAGTCTTTTTAGCCTTTTTCTTCTTTCCCTTATTCTGTTCTTTGGCCTTCCTCTTAGAACCTTTCTTTGAGGAACCAACTAACAGTATCGTCTTCTGATCCTGCTTTACAGAAGGCTCTATAGTCTTCAGCAGGTTGAGCAACTCAGAAAACTGGTCTGGAGTTGCATTTTCAGAAGGACGTTTGGGAAGTTGATCTTCAAGGACACAAGCAGGCTTTTCTGCCTTAAGGACTATCCTCAGGTTTCGAAGCCAGTCTATGAAGTTAGGCCCAGTTAATTTGTTGGTGTCCAAGATGGAAGGCAAATTCAGAGAAGACATGATCGAGTGATTAACCTAGAAATACAAATTGAGATTATGTGAGAAGATTTATTAAAGAATGTATCAACATACATAAATTAAATCCTATTTATTTTTCGAATTGATTCACCCTTATTATCAATTCGGGAGATCATAGGAACATCTCCAAATAGGTTGATATCCAACCATAGATAAGAACAGCCATGGCTGTGGCCATCAAGTTCCTCTTAGCTATGAAGGTAGGTAATTATACCGATTACACATCACATATATGTAACTATCACATTATGCTATCAACTAATTGAATGTTTGCATAAAACATTGGGTTGTTAACTCATTAACAAGTATGTATCATTATACATAGCACCCAACTGCACCTCTCTTTACATCGACCTTGGCTGTGGCACAACAAATCGATGCTCCAAGCTTAAGGCTGACCCATTAATCAAGAAATAGTTTTAACATGGTTGGAGCTCATTCAACCGCTTAGTCAGGCTTGGATGTGTCCAACAACCAAAACTAATGATTGACCTCTGACTCGAACTATATTATTCATAAACTAATTCCATGGTTTGAACATGTTGAGGTTCAAGTCGGGCATGGATGTGTCCATCAACCCAAGCGAGAAACAAAACTCCGATTCTAACCATATTAATGGAAGGTGTTGGCCTTAATATTTTGTAAGGGGTTTTGGGTCTCATTCTCTTTAAGCACATTCATGACACAAAATTATGTCATGACTAACGATTTCCTTAACAAAGTATGTATGTGACTTAATTTATCAAGTCTCATGAATTAAATTAGGAACCGGATTTCCTAATCATAATTTCATACTTTATTAAAGGAATTGTTTTGGGAAACAATTTCCTAAATTGTCATAACTAATTTCGGAAATAATATATTCAAGACTTTGATTTCTCTAAATCAAATCTTGTTAAATTAAGAGACAAATCCCTTAATTCAACTACATATTATTTTCATGAAAATCTCATTTAAGAAACTCTATAGGAAACCATTTTCCTAATTAATTTTGGAGACAACAATATATAAGAGCATCACCTCTTAAAACATATTTTATTCATGGATTGATTAATTACAACAAATCGTTTTCTAAGGGTGGCTCCCCGAGGCTCAGATACCCAAAGAAAAGTAAAGTGTTGTAAATCCAATTGGACGGCTCCCCGAGGCTCAATCCAAATCAAACATGACAATTTCAATTAAAATTGGGAAATTAAATTACAACATCTAACTTTAAATTGGACGGCTCCCCGAGGCTCAATCCAAAATAAAGAATTTGTTGTCAATTTAAAAACCAATTCAAATTTAATTGTCAATTAATTGTCCATGAATTTGTCTAGACTTTCTTAAAAGAAAGTGCCCAAAATTGCGAGATTTCGAAAATAGGTTTTCAGAATAATTGTAAGTTTCTGGTACAAAGAAAACTTACATATTTCCAAAGTTGGAAAATTTCTAAAATAGAAAAATTTCCAAAATTGGAAAGTTTCCAAAGATGGGAAATTTTCACAATTATTATAAAAATTTAGAAACTAGAAAATTTCAAACGTTTGCGAAATTTCATGACGATTTCCAAACTTTGAAATTCCTAATTCTAAAATTTATTATAATTTGAAAGTTTCCATAATTGGAAAAATTTTCCGAAATTGAGATCATGCAAAGTTTTCCACAAAACAATCATTTGATTAAGTCGAACACTAACCTCGCTCTGATACCACCGTTGGGACCGGGTGCATGTCGACAAGGATACGAGTTCGTAAAATTTAAAATTTTTACGTGCAGCGGAAGAGTTTGCATAAAATAATTTCCTAAATTATTTTAACTTCGTATCTAGCATGCAACCTTATAGTGTATCGACATAATCATGCAATAATATTTTGCGGAAAAGTAAACTAATTTACTTTTATACCTCGCGTAACTTGAAGAAAGGGACGAGATCCAACCGTAGCGTCCCTTGGAAGCTCCGCCTCTATTCACGTCCACGCCGAGTTCTCTTCGGGATGACTTCACAAAGTCACGAGTTTTGTGCCGACGAGAACTACTAGATTCTCGGAAGGCACAACTAGAAGGACAAGAGAAATAATGGAAAAACTAACCGATGAAATAACGGAATCAAATTCCGAGAAGAGAGGAGTCGCTATCCGCTTCTTCTTCTTCGTGTTCGGGTTGTCCTTCTTCTTCTTGAAGCTCACGGCCTCCACCACCTTGGATGTAGGTTGGGCGCCGGCCCTAGGGGAGCTAGGGTGGGCGCCGGCCCTAAGGGAAGAGAAGGAGGAGGAGGAGAGGAGGGATTAAGAGAGAGAGGGAGAGAATAATTAATCTCTTGATTAATTGATGTGTCCTCAAAGGGCTAGCCTTTGGGTCCTTTATATAGTAGCAACTCTTTGCTAAGTCTCCCTCTAAACGGAATTAGTTATAAGAAATTTATCCTATAAATTTTCTTAACTAATTATTCCGTTTAAACCAAGTTTTATTATAAACTAATTTATAATAAAATTAATTCTTCTTCTCTTTAAATTATGGAATAAATTTTATAAGAAATTTATAAACTTTCTTATTATGGAAAAATCAATTCATAATTGATTTTATAAAATTAAAATAAACCAATTCATGGATTATTTTAATCTTCCATAAAAGAATAAATTTCTATAAATTTTATTTATATAAATTTCTTTATACAAATTTATTTATCCATAATTTATAAAACAAATCACACTAGATTTATTTTATTAATTAAACCAATTAAATTGGTTTAATCTTCCTTTAATGGCCGGCCACCACAAGGAGGGTTAGCACCCTCTTTGGCCGGCCAAACCAACCCGAACCGATCGCGAATTAAACTCATTTAATTCGCCCGAAAAGCCTTCAAAAGACTTAGCCATTTTTAGCTTCCATTGCGCCTCTGACTAACTCAGATTCGACTTATTTCTCTTGATCGAAAAATCTAATTTTCAACTCATTTTAAATCCCTCGGATTACTCGTAGTGCGTGTGACTAAATAGGCTTTCAATTTATGTTGGCCGTCTATAATTAACTAATTATAGAACGATCATGAGTGGCACCTAGTAGTACATCATGATCCCCAATTAATCGAAAGATCAACGGTTTTACCTCAGAAGAAATTATTCTGAAACCCTTCAGCAGCTCTAATGAATCGTGTCCCATTCCCTTCACCACCTTATACCCACTTGGTTCAGGACACGGTCTATGGTGTCAGTCCCCACTAGGCTGACTACGTCACACCTAGCCCAAGTAGTGTCTTTCTCGTCCTTTGGATTTCTAATTACTCTCATGTATTTTAAAGACTCGCACTCTTAACATGATATGCTCTGGCCAGAGGCTTTGAGTAACAATCCGACGATAGGCCTGGGTATACATCTCCTCGCAAGGAGTGGGGAATCCTTTGTAGGCTGTTCAAACATCTTCGGGCACTTCGGCTTATACCCAATCATCCTGGGTCCACACCTCCTTGGAGATGCTTGCTTGAGATGTCAAAGTATAATTCTCCATGACCAAGATGACTTGAACACCGCAAGTCAAAGGAACATCGCACTTAAGCCGCAGCAAGATCTTCATTGACATATCTACATGTAGATTCCCATATGAAGTCTTACAGCTAGTCACTCCAATGAACTAGTTCCCTTAACTAGCATCCATGTTTATCTCCGGACATCCCAATGTCACCAGCCAGTGAGAATCAGCTGAATAGAGAATAACCCATGCTAGTCTCAACAGAATTGATAATGTCCGTATTTATCAATTCATCGACTAGGGATATTTCCAACACTTCACATTTGCGCATTTAGAGATAATCACTAGTTGTGATCTCATCACAAATTCTCTTATGCTATGAGTTGTATTGCGGACATTCAGTAGATGAGTTTAAGATCCCAATCAAATACACAAGCATGTATACTCAAATAGTGAATTATCATTTATTAATATAAATGTTTTACAATCATAAGGCGATTGCCTTAGGACACTTCTCTCATATCACTAACATGCACAAGCAAAGGAACCAAGGTCTCATCAACGATCCAAACACGTGCTTCGCCGCTATCATCTGATTAGAGAGATTATAAGTAGGAATGATATACAAATTGAGAAAATTCCCACTGAAAGGAATTTAACGGATCCTTTAACTAAGGACTTACCTCAAAGCAAGTTTGAGGGTCATGTTAGAGCCTGTGGTATTGGATACCATAACGATTGGCATTAGGCCAAGTGGGAGTTTGTTAGTGATATGAGAGAAGTGTCCTAAGGCAATCGCCTTATGATTGTAAATATTTATTTTAATAAATGATAATTCACTATTTGAGTATACATGTTTGTGTATTTGATTGGGATCTTAAACTCATCTACTGAATGTCCGCAATACAATTCACAGCATCATAGAATTTGTGATGGGATCTCAACTAGTGATTATCTCTACATGTGCAATTGTGAAGTATTGAAAATATCCCTAGTCGATGAATTGATAAAAACGGACACTATCAATTCTGTTGAGACTAGCATGGGTTATTCTCTAATCAGCTGATTCTCACTGGCTGGTGACATTGGGATGTCCGGAGATAAGCATGGATGCTAGTTAAGGGAACTAGTTCATTGGAGTGACTAGCTGTAAAACTTCATATGGTAATCTATATAGATATGTCAATGAAGTTCTTACTGCAGCTTAAGTGTGATGTTCCTTTGACTTGCGGTGTTCAAGTCTTCTTGGTCATAGAGACTTATACTTTAACATCTTAAGCAAGCATCTCCAAGGAGGTGTGGACCCAGGATGATTGGGTAAGCCGAAATGCCCGAAGATGTTTGAACAGCCTACAAAGGATTCACCACTCCTTGCGAGGAGATGTATACCCAGGCCTATCGTCGGATTGTTACTCAAAGCCTCTGGCCAGAGCATATCATGTTAAGAGTGCGAGTCTCTTAAATACATGAGAGTAATTAGAAATCCAAAGGACGAGAAAGACACTACTTGGGCTAGGTGTGACGTAGTCAGCCTAGTGGGGACTGACACCATAGACCGTGTCCTGAACCAAGTGGGTATAAGGTGGTGAAGGGAATGCGACACGATTCATTAGAGCTGCTGAAGGGTTTCAGAATAATTTCTTCTGAGGTCAAACCGTTGATCTTTCGATTAATTGGGGATCATGATGTACTACTAGGTGCCACTCATGAACGTTCTATAATTAGTTGATTATAGATGGCCAACATAAATCGAAAGCCTATTTAGTCACACGCACTACGAGTAATTCGAGGGATTTAAAATTAGTTGAAAATTGAATTTTCCAATCAAGAGAAATAAGTCGAATCTGAGTTAATCAGAGGTGCAACGGAAACATAAAATGGCTAAGTCTTTTGAAGGCTTATTGGGCGAATTAAATGAGTTTAATTCGCGATCGGTTCGGCTCGGTTTGGCCGGCCAAAGAGGGTGCCAAACCCCTTTATTTTGGTTAGCCATTAAAAGGGGAGAAAACCAATTTATTTGGTTTAATTAATAAAATAAATCTAGCGCGATTTGTTTTATAAATTATGGATAAATAAATTTTGTATAAAGAAATTTATATAAATAAATTTATAGAAATTTATTCTTTTTTTATGGAAATTAAAATAATCCATGGAATGGTTTATTTTAATTTTATAAAATTAATTATGAATTGATTTTTCCATAATAAGAAAGTTTATAAATTTCTTGTAAAATTTATTCCATAATAAAAGGAGAGATATATTTGTTTTATTATAAAGTTAGTTATAATAAAACTTGGCTTAAACGGAATAATTAATAAGAGAATTTATAGGATAAATTTCTTATAAAAATTCCGTTAAAGGGGAGACTTGGCAAGGGAGAGGCTACTATATAAAGGAACCAAGGCTAGGCTTTAATTCCTTAAGCAATAGAGTAATCAAGAGATTAACTCTCTCCCTCTCTCTCTCTCTCTCTAGGGCCGGCGCCCTTCTCTCTCTAGGGCCGGCTCTCTCTCCTCCCCTAGAGTCGGCGCACATCCCAAGGGTGGCTGTGAGTTTCTTCCACCAAGTTCGTGCCGAAGAAGAAGAAGAAGCGGATCGCGACTCCTTCCTTCCTTTCCCGGAATTTTGATTCCGTTAACTTGGTGGTTAGTTTCCTTTCTTCTCTCTTGATCTTCTAGTTGTGCCTTTAGAGAATCTAGTAGTTCTCGTCGGTACAAAACTCGTGACTTTACGAAGTCATCCCGAAGTGAACTCGACGTGGACGCGAATAGAGGCGGAGCTTCCAAGGGACGCTACGGTTGGATCTCGTCCCTTACTTCGAGTTACGCGAGGTACTTGGTAAATTAGTTTACTTTTCGCAAACTTTTATTTTATGATTATGTCGATACACTATAAGGTTGCATGCTAGATACGAAGTTAAAATAATTTAGGAAATTATTTTATGCAAACTCTTCCGCTGCACGTAAAAATTTTAAATTTTACGAACTCGTATCCTTGTCGACATGCACCCGGTCCCAACATGGGACCGGGTGCATGTTGACAAGGATACGGGTTCGTAAAATTTTAAATTTTTACGTGCAGCGGAAGAATTAGCATAAAATAATTTCTTAAATTATTTTAACCACGTATCTAGCATGCAACCTTATGATGTGTGGACATGATCATAAATTAAAACTTTGCGGAAAAGTAAACTAATTTACATTGTACCTCTCGTAACTCGAAGTAAGGGACGAGATCCAACCGTAGCGTCCCTTGGAAGCTCCGCCTCTATTCGCGTCCACGTCGAGTTCACTTCGGGATGACTTCGCAAAGTCACGAGTTTTGTGCCGACGAGAACTACTAGATTCTCAGAAGGCACAACTAGAAGAACAAGAGAGAGATTAGGAAACTAACCAATGAAGTAACGGAATCGAATTCCGAGAAGAGAGGAGTCGCTATCCGCTTCTTCTTCTTCGTGTTCGGGTTCTCCTCCTTCTTGATTGCTCACGCCAACTTCACCTTGGAAGTTGGTTGGGTGCGCCGGCCCTAATCCACAAGGGTGGGCGCCGGCCCTAGGCAAGAGAGGGAGAGGGAGAGGAGAAGAGATTAAGAGAGAGAGGGAGAGCTCTATGATAAGTTGAGTTAGGAATAAGGGCTAGCCTTTGGTTCCTTTATATAGTAGCAACTCCTTTGCTAAGTCTCCCTCTAAACCGAATTAACAGAATTAACGGAATTAGTTATAAGAAATTTATCTTATAAATTTTCTTATTGCTTATTCCGTTTAAGCCTAGTCTTATTATAGCCATTTATAATAAAACAAATTAGTTATCATAAGAAATTTATCCTATAAATTTTCTTATGAATTTTATTATAACTAACTTTATAATAAAACTAATTATTTATCATAAGAAATTTATCCTATAAATTATTATGAATTAATTCCGTTTAAACCAAGTCATTATTATAAACTAATTTATAATAAAAACTAATTCTTCTTCTCTTTAAATTATGGAATAAATTTTATAAGAAATTTATAAACTTTCTTATTATGGATAAATCAATTCATAATTGATTTTATAAAATTAAAATGAACCAACTCATGGATTATTTTAATCTTCCATAAAAGAATAAATTTCTATAAATTTTATTTATATAAATTTCTTTATACAAATTTATTCATCCATAATTTATAAAATAAATCGCGCTAGATTTATTTTATTAATTAAACCAATTATTTTGGTTTTCTCCTTTTTATTTGGCCGGCCACCAAAGAGGGGTTAACACCCTCTTTGGTCGGCCAAACCCAACCCGGACCGTCGCGAATTAAACTCATTTAATTCGCCCAAAAAGCCTTCAAAAGACTTAGCCATTTTTAGCTTCCATCGCGCCTCTGACTAACTCAGATTCGACTTATTTCTCTTGATCGGAAAATCCAATTTTCAACTCATTTTAAATCCCTCGGATTACTCGTAGTGCGTGTGACTAAATAGGCTTTCGATTTATGTTGGCCGTCTATAATTAACTAATTATAGAACGATCATGAGTGGCACCTAGTAGTACATCATGATCCCCAATTAATCGAAAGATCAACGGTTTGACCTCAGAAGAAATTATTCTGAAACCCTTCAGCAGCTCTAATGAAACCCACTTGGTTCAGGACACGGTCAATGGTGTCAGTCCCCACTAGGCTGACTACGTCACGCCTAGCCCAAGAAATGTCTTACTCGTCCTTTGGATTTCTAATTACTCTCATGTATTTTAGAGACTCTCACTCTATACATGACATGCTCTGGCCAGAGGCTTTGAGTAACAATCCGACGATAGGCCTGGGTATACATCTCCTCGCAAGGAGTGGTGAATCCTTTGTAGGCTGTTCAAACATCTTCGGGCACTTCGGCTTATACCCGATCATCCTGGGTCCACACCTCCTTGGAGATGCTTACTTAAGATGTCAAAGTATAAGTCTCCATGACCAAGATGACTTGAACACCGCAAGTCAAAGGAACATCGCACTTAAGCCGCAGTAAGATCTTCATTGACATATCTACATATAGATTGTCATATGAAGTCTTACAACTAGTCACTCCAATGAACTAGTTCCCTTAACTAGCATCCATGTTTATCTCCGGACATCCCAATGTCACCAGCCAGTGAGAATCAGCTGATTAGAGAATAACCCATGCTAGTCTCAACAGAATTGATAGTGTCCGTTTTTATCAATTCATCGACTAGGGATATTTTCAATACTTCACATTTGCGCATTTAGAGATAATCACTAGTTGTGATCTCATCACAAATTCTCTTATGCTGTGAGTTGTATTGCGGACATTCAGTAGATGAGTTTAAGATCCCAATCAAATATACAAGCATGTATACTCAAATAGTGAATTATCATTTATTAATATAAATGTTTTACAATCATAAGGCGATTGCCTTAGGACACTTTTCTCATATCACTAACATCCCAACAGTGGTATCAGAGCTGGTTAGTGTTCGACATAATCATATAATTGTTTTGCGGAAAACGTTGTCATAATCTCAATTTTGGAAAAAATTTTCAATTATGGAAACTTTCCAATTATAATAAATTTTAGATTTAGGAATTTCTAAGTTTGGAAATCCTCTTGAAATTTTGCAAACTTTTGAAATTCTCTAGTTTCTAAAATTTTATAATAATTGTGAAAACTTCCCATCTTTGGAAACTTTCCAATTTTGGAAATTTTTCTATTTTAGAAATTTTTCAATTTTGAAAATATGTAAGTTTTCTTTGTACCGAAAACTTACAATTATTCTGAAAACCTATTATGAAATCTCGCAATTTTGGGCACTTTCTTTCAAGAAAGTCTAGACAAATTTATGGATAATTAATTGACAATTAAATTTGAATTGGTTTTTAAATTGTCAACAAAATTCTTTATTTTGGATTGAGCCTCGGGAAGCCGTCCAATTTAAAGTTAGTTGTTGTAATTTAATTTCCCAATTTTAAAGAAATTGTCATGTTTAATTTGGTTACGCTTCCGTAGCGGACCAAATTGGATTTACGACAAATTACTTTTCTTTGGGTATCTGAGCTTCGGGGAGCCACCCTTAGAAAACAATTTGTTGTACTTAATTAAATCCATAAATAAAATATGATTTAAGAGGTGATGCTCTTACATATTGTTGTCTCCAAAATTAATTAGGAAAATAGTTTCCTATAGAGTTTTCTTAAATGAGATTTTCATGAAAATAATATGTGGTTGAATTAAGGGAATCTCTCTCTTAATTTAATAAGATTTGATTTAGAGAAATCAAAGTCTTAAAACATATTATTTCCGAAATTGATTATGACAATTTAGGAAATTATTTCCCAAAACAATTCCTTGAATAAAGTATGAAATTAGAATTAGGAAATCCGGTTCCTAATTCAATCATGAGACTTGATAAATTAAGTCACACACATACTTTATTAAGAAAATCGTTAGTCATGACATAATGTCATGAATGTACATTAAAAGGAAAGGATGAGACCCAAAACCCCTTACAAAATATTAAGGCCAACACCTTCCATTAATATGGTTAGAATCGGAGTTTTGTTTCTCGTTTGGGTTGATGGACACATCCATGCCCGGCTTGAACCTCAACATGTTCAAACCATGGAATTAGTTTATGAATAATATAGTAGGAGTCAGAGGTCAATCCTTAGTTTTGGTTGTTGGACACATCCAAGCCTGACTAAACGGTTGAATGAGCTCCAACCATATTAAATCTATTTCTTGATTAATGGGTCAGCCTTAAGCTTGGAGCATCAATTTGTTGTGCCACACCCAAGGTCGATGTAAAGAGAGGTGTAGTTGGGTGCTATGTATATTGTTACATACTTGTTAATGAGTTAACAACCCAATGATTTATGCAAACATTCAATTAGTAGATAGCATAAAGTGATAGTTACATATATGTGATGTGTAATCGGTATAATTACCTACCTTCATAACTAAGAATAACTTGATGGCCACAGCCATGGTTGTTTTTATCTATGGTTGGATATCAACCTATTTGGAGAGGTTCCTACAATCTCCCGAATTGATAAAAAGGGTTATTCAATTTGAAAAATAAATAGGATTTTATTAATGTATGTTGATACATTCTTTATCATCTTCTCACATAAGCTCAATTTGTATTTCTAGGATAATCACTCGATCATGTCTTCTCTAAACTTGCGTTCCATTTTGGACACCAATAAACTGACTGGGCCGAACTTCATGGAATGGCTTCGAAACCTGAGGATAGTCCTTAAGGCAGAGAAGCTTGCTTGTGTCATTGAAGATCAACTTCCCAACCGTCCTCCAGAGGGTGCAACTCCAGACCAGTTAGTGGCCTATCAGAAACATGTGACCGATTCAGAACTTGCGAGTTGCATCATGCTAGCCTTATGATACCTGAGCTGCAAAAGCAGCATGAGCATATGGATGCGTATACCATCATCTTCCATCTTCATGAGTTGTTTGAAGAGCAGGCGAGATCCGAAAGGTTCAAAGTCTCTAGACTCCTCTTCACCACTAAGATGCAGGAAGGCACTTCTGCCTCGCAGTTTGTGTTAAAGATGTTGGGGTACATTGAGCGACTGAACACACTCGGTTTTGCAATGGATCATGAACTAAGTATTGACTTAATTCTGAATTGTTTGCCCAAAAGTTATTCACAATTTGTGATAAACTATCGGATGAACAAACTAGAGACCACCATTCCCGAGTTGCTCAACCTACTGAAGACTGTAGAGCCTTCTGTAAAGCCGGATCAAAAGACGGTACTGTTAGTTGGTTTCTCGAAGAAAGGTTCTAAGAGGAAGGCCAAAGAACAGAATATAGGAAAGAAGAAATGTAACGCCCCAAAATTTCCACTTTAAGTCCTTAAAGTCCTTGAAATTAGTTAGATTTGTTTTAAAAATATTCTAGATATTTTTAGAAATTTTTAGAATATTTTTAGAGAATTTTCCGAGTCCGTTTAGTATTTTTATTAAAAGAAATAGAGTTTTCGGCAAAAAGTTGCCTGGATGAGTTTTGAACCCGAGACCTCCCGTGGGATCAACGACTTAAGTTGGTCGGGTTAACCAGGAGCCCCAGCAAGGGTGTGCTGAAAGAAAATAGAGAAATATTAAGTTAAGTTATAAAGTTGGACTTGAATACCCTAAGTATAAATAGATCATTAAAGAGAGGAATTTTATTTTCTCTCAACCTAAACCCTCTCTCCCTCGCCCAAGCCCTCACGCCGACCCCCCCCCTCTTCCCCTCTCTTGGGCGCACGCCCCACACCTCCTCTCCTCCTCTAAGGGGCGCCGGCCAAGGAAGAACCAAAGGGTGCGGAGCGTTTCGTTCGTCTCGACGAGAGAACGCGTAGGCGCGAACGGTTCATCGAGATCTCAAGTTTCTCCCGAGCCCTAGACGTCAATTTTGGTTGTAAGTCCAAGATATCAATGTAAGTACTACTCACCTGCAGTAAGAGGCGGTTTTTCCGCAAGTTTTTCCCGTTAGAAAGTTAAAAGTGCAATTTTCCTTGAGTTTATGATTTTGCATGTAACTCTAGTTTAATCCATGCTTGTATAAGTTTAATTAAGTACCCTATATGAGGTTAGGGTCTAAGAAAAGTTATGAGAAAAGAAAAGAGAAGATAAAGATAAGAAAAGAAAAGGCCAAGGCCTTAAGAAATCCCCAAAAGTCAAGACTTAGGGATTTGGGCACACAAGGTGCTCGTTAAAATGCCAAGGCATTCAAGATAAGAAAAAGTAAGTATTTTATTTTCTAAGGCCAGTACCCGGCGTCCAAGGGCGTCGTTAAAGAAATCCAGGTGTCCAATTCCAAGGTCTTGGCCCTGGTAGACCAAGGTCTGCTCTATTAGGATTGGTGGCTCGCTACCCCAACCTTTTAGGGAACGCGCATAAGATGGTACTTACGTCTTAAGTGGATCCAAGTGAGTTATTATTTTCAAGTATATGCTTTAGCAAAGTTTTCTAAAGTTTAAAGAAGTTTTCTAAAAGTTAAAGGAAGATTTAAAGTTAAAGAATTGCTAAAGTTCAAGTTAAGCCAAGAACAAGTAAGTTGAGACTTATTAATGCTTGAGTATACATGGTTTAGTTTTCTTTTAAGCATAAAAGTATCTCATGTGATTTCACATTGTTTAAAAAGCATGTTTGCACATTTTCGAGATTTTGTGAGCTAGATAGTACTTACTAAGCTTTTTGCTTATTAGTTGCATTTCCTCTTGCTGCAGGTAAAGGTAAAGGCAAGCAATTCTGAAGGAAGGCGACAAGGCGGTGCTGAGTGACGTGTGTGTGGTGGCTGACCTTGGAGAGGTCCTTGGGACAAGATGAATGAAGGACTTAAAGTGCATTTATTATAAAGTCTTAGTTTAAGTTAGATCATATAGCATTTATCCAAGTATTTGCGTTTTAGATATTTTGCATATCCTAAAACCATGAGTAAAGATTCCATGTCATTTTATTTAGCATACATATCCTTATGATTGCATTGGATGAGTATAAGTGTGAGTAGTTTTGAATATTGATACTTGATGGAGCTATTTGATGCATGTGCCAAGATATTGTGAGTTTCCCTTTGAATCAAGTTTTTATTGCTATAAATATGCCTAGAAAAGTTGCATTACATTCCAAAATGCTTTAGTAAGGTGTAGAACATGTGTTTTGGTATTATGAATGCATAGGAGTTAAGTTTGGTACAAAACTCTAGTTTAAAGTTCATATAGATTTTCATAACTTAATTTCTTCCGCAAAAGTTCTAATTTCGAGTTTATGAAGTTGTTTTGATTGGCTAAAATGTTTAGGAAACTAGTATAGAGTATAGAAATGGTGTTGTGTCTTTGTATGGCTTGAAACTATAAGTTTGGTGGACCATTGAGGCAAGGTTTCGAATCTGAATTTCAGATTTTCAGGCGTGCCAGTCGACTGGTTCAGTATCAGTCGACTGCCCTATCGAACGGCAGCTTCTGTTCGATGCATCAGTCGACTGCCAAGAGGCCAGTCGACTGGTGCCGCGCCCAGAAACTTTCTGTGGCCGATACCAGTCGACTGGTTAGATGGCAGTCGACTGGTACCATTGCAGTGAAGTTCTAGAGAAAGGAAGTATGCCATTGTATCATGCATGACTATTAGAGTTAGAATATCATCCCTAGATGAATTTAAAAGAAAAAAAAAGAAGTTCCGCATTCTTAGTCGTGCATTAGAGTCAAGAAGTAGATAAAGTAACGATCCGTCAAAGGTGGAGAAGGCGGGTCGCTACAGTTGGTATCAGAGCAGTTCCCATTCTCCAGCATCACACACACATCAGCATCAACCTTGCCGTCTTCAAGTAAGAAAGTTTTAAGTTTCAGTTTTTCTATTGCTCCTTTATCTAATTGCAGTATAGAGAAATGCTTAAGTACTTACTCCTATGTGCATAGAACAAGGAAGCATGTTTAATACCTTAGTATCACGGAATCATGTTTAATCCCTAGAATGGATATTAGGTTACTAAGTAAGAAGACAAGTTTATACCTAGAAATGTAGTAGTGATTTTCTTGTTCCTTTATGCATTATTAGATGGCAAGAAGAGGCCGAGCTCCTAATGCAAGGAACGGAACCCCAGTTCAAGATAACAATGAGCCTGGCACAGAACAGCCAAACCTGATGGCGGTCATTGCTCAAATGCAAGCTCAGATTTCAGAGCAACAGAAGACCATCGCCACACTGATGGCAAATCAGCACCCAGAGCCCCCTACACCACCCACAGCAGGAGTGGAAACTCCAGTGGTGGCTGAAGTTCCACCAGTCACACAGGAGACCCCTGCCGTGAACCGAAGACAAGAAGCATACCTCGTCCAGTGGCAGAGGCTGAAACCCGAAAGCTTCTCAGGCACGACTGAGCCCTGGGATGCCCAGGCTTGGTTCAAGACTTTAGAGAGCACAATGGAGCTTCTTGACTGGCCAGAAGTCGAGAAGGTCAAATGTGCCTCCTTCTGCCTAACTGGAGACGCTCGTATGTGGTGGGAGCGAGTCAAGAGTAAGAGGATAGTCAACCAGATGAGCTGGGCAGATTTCGAGCAAGAGTTCTATGAGGAGTTCTTCCACATGCGGGTTACCAACAAGCACTACGAGGACTTCATGGAGTTCAGACAAGGTAGCCTACCAGTGGGAGAAGCAGTCGCGAAGTTCAACAGACTAGCTCGCCTCTGCCCAGAGCTAGTCAGCACAGAGAAGGAGCGAGTCAGACTGATGCTCCGCATGCTGAACCCTGAAATAGCACTCAACGTGAACAGCGGGACGCACCGACCCCAGACCAGCGAGGAGTTGGTCAGTAGTGCTCTAATCTCAGAGCACTACCTGAATAGCATCAAGGCACAGCAAGCACAGCAGAAGCCAGTCCTGACTGAGAACAAGACAACTGGAGGCCAGAAGCCTCAGCCAAATAGCCAGAACTGGAAGAGCAAAAACCACAAAAGGAAGCAGTGGCCTGGCAGCCAAAAAGGAAACCCAGAGAACAAGCAAGCTAGGTATCCACCTTGTCCTAAGTGTGGGAGGACCCATCCAGGAGCATGCCTTTTGGGTGTAACTGGATGCTACTCATGTGGACAAGAGGGACACAGATCCAGAGACTGCCCAAACAAGTTTAAGGTACTTCCTCAGCAGTCCGTACAGTATGGAGGCAAGCCTCAGTTACATTACATGCCTACTATACTGGAGGGACCTCAGATCAGTCAGGGAAGGTTGGAAGCAGCACCAGTTTCAACCAATGCCAGAGTCTTTTCCCTCACGAAGGAAGAAGCTGCCAGCGCCTCCACGGTCGTAACAGGTCAAATAGTTATTTTTCAGCATTTAGCTACTACACTGTTTGACACTGGGGCGACCCATTCTTTCGTATCAGTACCTTTTGCTAGTAAGTTACAGGTGCCTGCAGAGAGTTGGGAGTCCAGATTCCTGACAACTCTCCCTTCAGGGGAAATCATGGAATCCACCCAGCGGCTCCGGGCTGTGCCAATCAAGATTTCAGACCGAGAGCTATATGTCGATCTGATAGTCCTTGCGATGCAAGACTTCGACATCATACTGGGCATGGATTTCCTCAGTAAGTACAGCGCTTCAGTGGACTGCCGTAGAAGGAAGGTGGTTTTCAGCCCAGAAGGAGAACCACCATTCGAGTTTCAAGGAGCCCCAAGGAGGAAGACTCAGAAATTTCTCTCAGCCTTGGCAGCCCACCAGATGCTAGAGCAAGGGTGTGCTGGTTTTCTTGCACACGTAGTGGACTCAGAAGCAAAGAAAGAACTCAAGCAGGAGGATGTACGGGTAGTCTGCGAATATCCAGAAGTATTCCCAGAAGAACTACCTGGACTACCTCCCAACAGAGAAGTGGAATTCGAGATCGAGCTAGTGCCAGGTACCGGTCCGGTCTCGAAGGCCCCCTATCGTATGTCTCCTGCAGAGCTGAAAGAATTACAAGAGCAACTCCAGGAGCTACTAGACAAGGGCTTCATCCGCCCGAGTCATTCACCCTGGGGAGCTCCTGTACTTTTCGTCAAGAAGAAGGATGGATCTATGCGTCTGTGCATAGACTACAGAGCTCTGAACAAGGTAACCATCAAGAACAAGTACCCCCTTCCTAGAATAGATGATTTATTTGATCAACTCAAAGGGGCTACAATGTTCTCGAAGATAGACATGCGTTCTAGGTATCATCAGCTAAAGGTTAAAGAAAGTGACATCCCCAGGACGGCCTTCAGGACAAGATACGGCCACTACGAATTTGTAGTAATGCCTTTTGGAGTAACCAATGCTCCAGCAGTCTTCATGGAGCTGATGAACCACATCTTCAGGGAGTATCTCGATAAATTCGTCATTGTATTTATTGATGATATTCTCATATACTCACAGACTCCAGAGGACCATGCTACACACTTGAGGATAGTGCTGCAGATCCTTCAGCAGGAGAAGCTCTATGCAAAATTCTCAAAGTGTGAGTTTTGGCTAGATCAGGTGACCTTCCTAGGTCACATTGTATCCAAAGAAGGCATTCAAGTTGATCCAGCCAAGATAGAAGCAGTCAGCAACTGGTGTAGACCCAAGAATGCCAGTGAAATCAGAAGCTTCTTAGGTCTGGCAGGATATTACAGAAAATTTGTGGAGGACTTTTCCAGAATAGCCTCTCCACTCACAGCCCTGACCAGAAAGAACCAGAAGTTTGAGTGGTCAGATAAATGCGAGCACAGTTTCCTAGAACTGAAGAAAAGATTGACTAGTGCTCCCATCCTGACTGTTCCAGAGAGTGACAAGGCCTTTGACATCTACAGTGATGCATCCAAGATGGGCCTTGGAGCTGTCCTCATGCAAGACGGTAAATGTAACGCCCGCTTTTTTTTTTCTTTAACCACCATAAAGCGGCGTTACGTTAACATACATAGGGCATGTAGACATCATAACGCAGCGGAAAACTTTAAACTTACACCTACATGCACTTTCAATCATTCCTAGCATCATAACATACTTAGCATCATGTTACACTTTAACTTTCTGTCATACTTTAGCATCATATCATAGAGTCATAGTCATATTCAAGTACTCAGTAGTAAAGGTAAAATTCCATCATAAGGCAAGCAAACATATGGTCTCTTGGCCAAGTCACTATCACACACATTCTGCAAAGCCCTCCTGCTGCTTCCTTACTGTTCCTTTGCGTGATCTGCGGTATAAGAAAATAAAACTATAAGCACACAGGCTTAGTAAGACTCTTTCTGTAGCGACCCGCCTTCTCTATCTTCAGACGGATCGTTACTTCTCTCTACTTCTCTACTTTTGATACATGACTAAAAATACGGAAATCTTTTTTTTTAAACTTCTAAATTCATCTAACAATTATAATCTAACTCAAGTAGTCATGCATGCTACCATATCACACTTTCCTTCTCAAAACTCGTAGTTGATACTTATTGAAACAAGCCTCACTCAACTCAAACTGCCCGTATCAGTCGACTGATGACGTGGCAGTCGACTGGTACGCCTGTAATCAGAATTACAGATTTTCGGCTCTTGCTTCTTAAGTCTACCATTCACTCAGTTTCAAGCCATATCAAACTACGACACCATTTCTATACTCTATGTCAGTTTCCTAAACAATTTAGCCGATCAAACGAATCCATAAACTTGAAATTAGGACTTTTATGGAAGAAAATAAACTAAACAAGTTTATTTAAACTTTAACAATAGAGTTTGTACCAATCTTGACTCCTATGCATTCATAACACCAAATACATGTCCTACAACCTTGCTAATGCATTATGAAATGTGATTGCAACTTTTCTAAACATTTTTAAGTAATAAAAACATGATTTAAAGGAAAATTGATACTATCTTGGCACAAACACCTTTTTCTCTAACAAAGTATCAATATCTCTAACTACTTACACTTCTACTCATCCAATGAAATCATAAGGATATGTATGCTAAATGAAATGACATGGAATCTTTACTTTAAGAAATTGAGCATGTAAAACTATCCAAAACTCAAATACTCTATAATCTCCATAAGCAAGAACTTGAAATTTGAATAAACTTAAACATTGCAATTCAAATAACTAAATTGTCTCGTCTCGAAGATCTCTCCATAATCAGCCACCACACACACTCTACTCAGCACCGCCTCGTCGTCTTCTTTCAGAATTGCTTGCCTTTACCTTTATCTGCAATAAGAGGAAATGCAACTAGTAAGCAAAAGCTTAGTAAGTACTATCTAGCTCACAAAAACTCGAAATATGCAAACATGCTTCTAGATCAAACTGAACATCATATGAGATACTAATATGCTTGAAAGAAAACTAAGGACATGTGTAGCTCAAAACATGCATACTCAAGCGATAATAAATCTCATTTTACTTTTCTTGGCTCAACTTGGATACTTTAGCTATTCTTTAACTTTTTGAAAACTCTTTAAATTTTCGAAACTTTGCTAAAGCATATACTTGAAAATAATAATCACTTGGATCCACTGAAGACGTAAGTACCATCTGATATGCGCGTTCCCTAAAAGGTTGGGGTAGCGAGCCACCAATCCTAATAGAGCAGACCTTGGTCTACCAGGGCCAAGACCTTGGAATTGGACACCTGGATTTCTTTAACGACGCCCTTGGATGCCGGGTACTGGCCTTATAAAATAAAATAGCTTTTCTTTCTTTTCTTTCTTATCTGTAAATGCCTTGGCATTTTCTGGAGCACCTTGCGTGCTAAAATCCCTAAGTCTTGACTTTTGGGGATTTCTTAAGGCCTTGGCCTTTTCTTTTCTTATCTTTATCTTTTCTTTTCTTTTCTCATAGCTTTTCTTGGACCCTAAACTCACATAGGGTATTAATCAACATATATATAAGCATATAATGAACTAAAATCACATGCAAAAACTCAAACAAAAAGGAAATATCTCTTTTAAAAACTTTTAAAGGAAATTCTCACGGAAAAACCGCCTCTTACTGCAGGTGAGCAGTACTTACATTGATATCTTGGACTTACAACCAAGATTAATGTCTAGAGCTCGGAAGAAACTTGAGATCTCGACGAATTCTTCGCGCCTACGCGTTCCTCTCGTCGCGGGGATCCCGAATATAGGAATATCTCTTGGAAGAAAGCCTTGGCCGGCCCTCTAGGCTTGGTGTGGCGTGCGCACAAGAGAGGAGAGGGAGAGGGGTCGGCGCAACCTTGGGAGAGGGAGAGGGTTTAAGAGAAAATAAAACTTCTCTCTTTAATTACTTATTTATACTTATGGGGGCGGATCGACCTAACTACCCCTTAAATATA
Source organism: Boesenbergia rotunda (assembly GCA_024364735.1). Classification (NCBI taxonomy): domain Eukaryota; kingdom Viridiplantae; phylum Streptophyta; class Magnoliopsida; order Zingiberales; family Zingiberaceae; genus Boesenbergia; species Boesenbergia rotunda. Next base: position 1,955 of record JAGFNQ010009394.1, on the reverse strand, counting down.
GGTCTCTCCTTCCTTTTCTGTGCTTGATACCCTAGCCCAGCCGGTTGTGCGTTTGTGTGGTCTCGCGGTGATCGCGGGTTCGATCCACCCGCTGCATTTAATTGGTTTTTCCCATTTTTTTTTTCTTTTTCTTTTTCCAAAAATACCAAACGGACTCGAAAAATTCCATAAAAATATCTAGAATATTTCTAAACCATTTCTAACTACTTTCAAGGACTTTATGAACTAAAAATGGAAATTTTGGGGCGTTACACTTTCTTACTCACTAAAATCATCCGTCACTTGATCATAAACATATGAAACATTAGCACTCTTAGCGCTTTACTTAGAACATCATCTCTAGAATCACTTAGCATTCATTTGACATGTCATGGGCATAGCTTCACCCCATTCATAGCATGACATAAACATAACCATAAACATTCGGGTATGACATAATTATTGACATAACATAAACATCGTACACAATCATAGCATGGCATAATACTTGATATAGACATAAATAAAATCATGGCATAAATCTAATTACAATCATGGCATCCCACACTAGCATGAGCATGAACAAAATATTGGCATTCTAACGTAACATAAACATGATTAAACCATGGCATCCTAAACTAACATAAACATCAATAAACTCATGGCATCCTAACCTAGCATACACATAATTAAAGCATGGCATTCTAAACTAGCATAAAATCATGGCATCCTAAACTAACATAAACATAGATAAAATCATGGCATCCTAAACTATCATAAACATAATTAAAGCATGGCGTTCTAAACTAGCATCAAATCATAGCATAAACATAAATAAAATCATGGCATAAACATAAATAAAATCCTGGCATAAACATAAACAAAATCATGGCATAAACATAAATAAAATTATGGCATAAACATAAATAAAATCATGGCATAAACATAAATAAAATCATGGCATAAACATAAATAACAATCATGGCATAAACATAAATAAAAATCATGGCATAAACATAAATAAAATCATGGCATAAATATAAATAACAATCATGGCATAAACATAAATAAAAATCATGGCATAAACATAAATAAAATCATGGCATAAACATACCTTCATAACATACTTTTCGTAAACATACTTTTCGTAACATAATGCATAACATGAATGGATGCATGTGGCAATCTTGCATATATATATATATATATATAAGGATGCTTAATCTTGAAAACATGCTTTTAACATAATCATACTTTCATTGGGCCCTGGCTTGTACCACATTCATTCATCATATGCGCTCATCCCTAAGTAAATACGAGGTAGCTAATCTCGACCTACTAGGGTAAGGACAGCTTCATCGGTAGTCCCGAACCGTAAGGACAGCATCATCGGTAGTCCCGAACCGTGGACAGCATCATCGGTAGTCCAGAACCGTGAACCTTACTTAGGTCCGGTACAAGCCCATAAAATAAAATAAATGCTTTCATATGCTTCTTCATTCATCATCATTCATAGCATATTCATTCGTTCATCATTCTTTCATCATCATTATGCCTTAAAGGCATCATCATGCATAGCATATTCATTCATTCATCATACTTAACCTTCATTCATCATTTCATTCTTAGACATGGCATAGGTACACATCATTCATATAGCATGGCATACACACATAAGCATGGCATACATTCATATCATTCGTAAGACATGGCATACATACATATCATTCATACATCATGGCATACATACATATCATTCCTATATCATGGCATATGTCTAAACATTCTATGACCTAACGTATATTTCATGACATATAAGCTATAGGTTTAGTTAACATGGTATTCCTTCACCTTACTTAAGCATACCTCCTAATTACCTATACCCTAAGGTACTCTAGGGTACCCCAAAAATTCCCAAAAATTATATTTACTTACTACACCTCATAAGGGCACAGTAAATAACATTATCATGATTT
>JAGFNQ010009393.1:0-23363 GCA_024364735.1 Boesenbergia rotunda | reverse complement strand
CCAGTGCCTAGCAGTCCTTTGCTAGGACTTTAGTCCCTGGCACTCCTTCGCCAGTGCCTAGCAGTCCTTCGCTAGACTTTTCTTGCACACTTGAGTAACATATTAGATAACAAATGAGACTTAACTTTTGAACCCTTTTGCCATTATCAAAACTCAGGTTGACTTGGGTGCTTTCTGCACCAACAATTTGATCAATTTGTTATGTCGATATCAATGTATATAGGCAAGCATTGCGCTATTATTACTTGCATATTCAATCTAAAATGATTTTTTTCTATATTTAGATTCAGGAAAATGGTAGAAAGTCAACTCTCATTGAACTATTTCATCTTAGTCGACAAAGTAAAAAAAAAAGGAGGTGCTCTTGTTGATGATGAAGCAATATGAGTTGAGGTAATAATTGTTTTAACTTTTCAAAAATAACATTTCAATATGCTATTTATTTTATTGACAAAATTTGTGTGTTAGGAATAATTAAATATAGTTGTGCAACGTCATCTCCGAGACAAGCATGAAGGAATGCAAATAATGGAAGTACACAAAGAGGCATTTCTATATCCATTTAGAATTTCATTTTTATTAAAATTACTATATATTATACAATATTAATTATTTATTTTTATTCAGTTAGGTATTTAGGTCAGAGCATTTTGGTCGTGTTCGATGTTTAGGAGATGGTGTGTTACCTAGCCAAGTTTTTCCATAGCAGTGTAATCAAAGAACAATTTTTAGACAAGATAATCTTCCTACTTCTGATGTTAATGATAAGTTGCGAGAATTGGAAGAAAAAATGAAACATATGGAAGCACAGAGACAGGTAGAAATGGAGTGGATGAGGCAGTTGCATGAACATCATATTCAAAATTTTACTAATGTCATCCAAAGTATGATATCTAGAATTGCTGGCGAATCTCATGGGACTGAATTATTACCTACACAGGTAGTCACATATTGAATAATAATGTTCAAAAATACATATATAGAAGCATGATATATTAAATTAAATTTATTTTTCAGATGGCAACTATCTTGATAGATATTATGCGGCAGCATACAAGTTCTCCATCAAATGCACATGAAAGTGGTCATAGATCTCCCCCATTATCATAGTCAAAAAAACATGAGATAGAATTTGAAAAAAAAAATTATTTGTTTAGTACTTTTAGTAACTATTGAATTTGAAACATTATGATTGTTATTTTATATTAGCATTTGAAGTACTCTTATTATTATTTTGGAGGATAATTGTTTAATAATGTTATATATTGATTTTGTGGATTGAAACATTAAATATCAAGGTTTGAACAGCTCCTAAATTTTAAGCTTTAATAGTATGTTGATGTGCTCCTATACCCATATTTAAGAGCGGTTTAAAATCGCTCCTTAATTTCAAGTATTAATAGCATTTTAAAATCACTTTTATATCCATGGTGTATAGAAGCAGTTTAAAATCATTCTAATACCTAAAGGGTTTAGGAGTGGTTTGAACTGCTCGTAAATATATATCTACAGAAGCAGTTTGAAACTGTTGTTATATGTATAACGTGTAAGATCGGTTTCAAACCGCACCTACAAAGTAAAAATAGGAGTGGTTTTATAACTTTTACCAATGGTTATGACAATCGCTCTTATAAGATATAGGGACGGCAATAAGAAGAGCGGTTTTCAAACCGTTAGTAAAATTGTAGAAGTGGTTGATAACCGCTCTTGAAAGTCAAAAAAACCCCTCCTATATGGGTATTTTTTTGTAGACATCAAACATGAGAGTAAACCATATGAACAGCTAAGATTCTTTAAATTGGATTCATAAGAAAGAGTCAAATTCTTTGCCACGTATGTTTATTTCGTTGTAAATTTTGCTACGAATATTAGTTTTATGACAAATTTGGCGATTAATTTTGAATTCGTTGAAAATTTTATGATGAATTTTCGAATTCATGGTAAACTTTACTATGATTGTTTATTTTGTTTTAAATTTTGCGATGAATTTTAGTTTTGTGGTAAATTTTGTGACTTATTTTGAATTCATTGAAAATGTTGCAACAAATTTTTATATTCGTCGCTAATTTACAGCAAATTTAACAAGAATAATTTTTTACCGTTAATTTTATAACGAATTATTTTTGTTGGTAATTTTCAGAACAAATTTTTTTGTTGCTAATTTCATTATTGATTAGGCGATTTTTTTTTTTTTGCTAATTTGGTATCAGATTTGTGATGAATTTTTTTCATCATTAAAATTTGTCTCTAAATTCATTTTTTTTTTTAGTGAGACTCACTCAGTTGTTTGGTATCAAAATCCCTGTCGGATTCAGATTCGGATTCGGATCCGGAGGAAGAGTTACGGTCATACAGCTAGGAAGAGCAGCGGCGACCCGCCATCACTTTAGGCGCAAACACATTCGGGTGAAAATCTACTAAAGTGAAAATCAGCTCGGATGAAAGACTCGCTCGGGCAGAAGAGGACGAAATCAATTGGCTTGTATGTCTCAGAGCAGATCGTCAGATTGAAAGTGAGGACTATACCAATTTGGAACCCGAAGAAAATGATACGGCTGAGCCTGGGGAGAAATTCAGTCCGCATCAAAGCCAAAGCCAAGGCCAAAGGTATCAGTCCTCCCTTCATGCATTGCTAAAAGCGATTCCTTTTCCAGATTACAATAACGACCTCCACCAGCGAACTGGTGCTGCACAGCACAAATGTCCCAACATAAAAGACATGTCAAAACCTGAAACCAGCAGCAGCTTTTGCTCAGTCAAAGCAGTCGCTCACCTTACCACCGGGCACATCGTCTTGTTGGGAAAGCAACGGGTTCAATGAATCAGATACGGCCCCATCAACGTTGTCAGCCCTCGCTCATACGCAACACCACGAGAGACTATTGAGTAGTTAATTGCTCCTTCAAGACATTCAAAAGGCAAGGCAAAAAGTCTCCCTCCTCGCTGTGGATATGATGATTCCGGCAAAAGCCAACAAAAAAAACAAAAAAAAGGTCAACTCTCTTCCTGCTGTCTTTGAGTAGTGCGTTGGATGAAGTCAATCCACCAGTGGAGCTACAAGCTTCGAATCTTATTGACCATGCAGCTGTCACAATTAAACTTTATAAAAAGGGTCGGATAAGGGGGAGAGTGAGAGAGAAGGGGAGGAGGGGATATAAAAATTATATTTATATATATATATATATATATATATATATATATATATTGGTAATTTATCAAAGGACGCACATGACAATTGATATTTATCAAAAAATGTATCATAATTTTATTTTTACCAAACGAGGCATCTATTTTAGTGAACTTTCACTTATATCTCTCCCGCCAAGTATTGTCTTTCTCTTTCTCTTTCTGAGTAACGAATCCCGAGAAATCTGAATCTGCTTTTTCAGATTTTTCATTTTAAAATAATATATTATGGGAAATAGCTAAAAATCGTAAGGTAAAGAAAGAAAAAATAATTCAGTTAAATGAAATCACTCTTCCAACATGATTTCAAAAATATAAATAAATGATTTTTTATATTTCATTAATATAAATTAATATATTAAATAATATTTAATAAATATATTAATATATAAAAAATCTATCAAAATACGTGATTTCATATTCAAACGTAAGGCCTGACTTCAGGCCCAGCGTGCATTCAAAATTTTTTTTCATTTTAATTTTTTTTAAAATTATATTTAATCATGATTTATTAAATTAATTATTTATAGGGTAATTTATGTTGCAAACTTCTAATGATTATAAATTATGTTGCAATAGGTGTTTTTTAGATCTATCAGTGAGTTTTCATCAAAACCCACTGATAGACCTAGGATATTTGGATTTTTCAAAACTCAATATCAATAGTTAGAGTTGAGCTAGGAGATGGTATTTTTTGTGTCAAAACTTCTAATGATTATAAATTATATTGCAATAGGAGTTTTTTAGGTCCATCAGTGGGTTTTCTACAAAATCCACTGATGGACTTAGGATATTTGGATTTCTCAAAACCCAATATCAATAGTTAGATTTGAGCTAGGAGATGATATTTTTGGTGTCCAAACTTCTAATGATTATAAATTATGTTGCAATAGGAATTTTCTAGGATGAATCAGTGGGTTTCGGTGAAGAGATGATTTTTTTATATTTGATTAATATAAATTAATATATTAAATAATATTTAATAAATATATTAATATATAAAAAATTTATCAAAACACGTGATTTCATATTCAAACGCAGGGCCTGAAGTTACCCTAACAGGGCCTGAAGTCATCTGACTTCAGGCCTTGAGTCAGATGATAGTTATTATACTAGTTATATTACTATAATAGTTATTAATAAGGATGATTATAAATATGATTTGGGTGAGATTTTATATTTTTGTATCTATCACCCCCCCCCCCCCCCCATCTAGTTTATCCATTCTCGTATTCATTTCTATATATGTCAGGTATTTAAGTTTTATCTGTTGGATCGAGAGAACCGATAGAGGGGGGGTGAATATCGGAAAGCGTTCGGATTTGAAAAGAGAATGCGTAGCGGAAGATTAAAAATAAAAACACGCAAACACAAATATTTTTACTTGGTTCGGAGCCTAGGTCGACTCCTACTCCAAGGCCCACGATCGCTGACCGTTTACTGCGCGCAATACTATAATCGCGTAAAAAAACAGTTACAGAAATGGAATTACAATTTAAGTACAGTACTGAAATTGAGCTCTTCTTTTTACCGACGTCCGATGTAGATTACTTTTTCTGGAGCAGTAGGACGTCGTCGGCGCTTGTATCTTGAGTCGGGAGGTTGCCGGAGCAGAGCGCGGAAGCCGAAAAGCGTAGAAGCATTGAAAGAATTCGTTGTCCTGAAGCCTTGGTTCGAGGGTCCTTTTATAGCGCCTGGGGGTGCCCGGAACGTCGGGGGCGCCCCCCCCCCACGTGTCGGCCGATCCACTTTTAGCTCGGTCAGCGTCTGATCCCTTCAAACTCGGGATTAGATCTTGACCGGGGCGCCCGGGACGCTGGGGGCGCCCGGGTTGACCGGGTCAGAGCTTATCCCTTGGCTTCGCTGGCTTCTGGTTCGATGGCATGCACAGGGGGCGCCCGAGAGCAACGGGGGCGCCCGGGAGCATGGGGGCGCCCGGGAGATGAGCTGTCGAAGCCTGCCTTTGTTTTATGTGTTTTGTGTTCACCTTGGGGCGCCCGGGACACTGCGGGCGCCCTGGTCAGCTGCTGCCTCACTCCTTTGAGGCTCTCTGAGCTGTAGTCACTCATTCCTTCGGTCCTGCATCCAGGGTTAGTCCAAAACACCATAAAACAATAAGATGTTAGTTTATACAGCCTTAGCTGTCTTGGTTCTGACTTTGGGTCTCCAAAATGGAGCCCTAGGTCGAACCGACGCCTACTGTTCCCTCGACAGGGAACGCGTCCTCATCTACTCCTCTCGGGAGAATGTACCTGATGCCAACCGCTCCTCTGGTTGGACTTTTGCCTGGCGGTCCTTTGCCAGGTCTTGGATACCGAGCTGTCCTTCGCCCGGTGCCTAGCATTCCTTCGCTAGGGCTTCAGTCCCAAGCTGTCCTTCGCCTGGCGCCTAGCAGTCCTTCGCTAGGGCTTCAGCACCCTGGCATTCCTTTGCTAGTGCCTAGCAGTCCTTCGCTAGGGCTTTTTACCCTGGCATTCCTTCGCCAGTGCCTAGCAGTCCTTCGCTAGGGCTTTTTACCCTGCACACTAGAGTGACATGTTAGATAGCAAGTAAGATTTAACTTTTGAGCCCTGTTGCCATTATCAAAACTCAGGTTCGACTTGGGTGCTTTCTGCACCAACAATCTCCCCCTTTCTGATTTATGGCAACCCTGGTTCAAAAAGTTAAGTTTAATCAAGGCATATACAAATTACCTTTTGTTCCCTCCCCCTGGAAGGAATCTCCTCCTAGATTATTCAAAAATTTGTGGGGTTTTCGACACTAAGTTATAAGTTTAAAGTTTGGATTTTTACTTAGAAAATTTTAAAAAAATTATACTTGTAGAGAATTTTTGAGTTCAAATACTTAGTAAATTTTGAAAGTTTAAGTTTATTTAGACAACTTTGAAAACATAAGTTTAAGAAGGATTTTCAAACTTTAGTTTGAGTTCCAACAAATTGAAAGTTTTAAGTTTATGGTACTTCAAAAAAGTTTTGAAAACTCTAAGTTTTAAAGTACTTCGTGAAGTTAACACAAACCTAAGTACTTCTGAAAAGCTTAAGTTTTTCTTAAAAACTTAAGTACTTTTGAAAAGTTTTGAAAAGTTTAAGTACTTTAAAAAGTTTTGACAAGCTTAAAAAATTTTTTTAACAAGCTTAAGTACTAGGAAAGTTTTGAAAAGCTTAAGTACTTTGAAAAGCTTAAGTGAGAAAATTTTTGACAAGCTTAAGTACTAGGAAAGTTTTGAAAAACTTAAGTACTTTGAAAAGCTTATGTGAGAAAATTTTTGACAAGCTTAAGTACTAGGAAAGCTTAAGTACTTTGAAAAGCTTAAGTGAGAAAATTTTTGACAAGCCTAAGTACTAGGAAAGCTTAAGTACTTTGAAAAGCTTAAGTAAGAAAAACTTAGTGCTTTAGTACTTTGAAAAACTTAGTACTTTAGAAAAGCTTAGTTAAGTACTTTTTGAATAAAGGATAGATTTTGAAATTTCGAGAGAAAAATATTCTACAAAAAAATTTTAAACAAAAATTTTTTAAATTCTCTCCTTTCTTATCTCTCCCCCTTTGCCATATATCAAAAAGATAAATAGAGCAGAAATTAAATTGCATAACGGAAATAACTTTCATAATGGAAAATATTTGCATGATTTTGCTGTACTGAACCATTTCATGATAAGACTTAAACCAAATCAGTTAATTTTCTCTTGTAGGGATATGTCTAACCCAATTAGCTACTTACTAACTGTTATAAGCAGTAGTTTTTGCTAGGGTTAGTCAAGTTAAGTGTTTTTGTTCAAGTTAGATTTTCTAAACATGACACTTAACTTGATTGCTGTGTAAGTTGTATTTAGTGCCCCAATTACTGCAGATGCACTGACTTAAAGCATCTTGAATTAAGGCAAAGACCTAAGCATCTCAACCCTTTCTAGGTTATCAATCAAAAAGTACCCTAAGGTGCTTGTGAGATGCTGGCTTCTAACTCTAAAGGTGCATGCAGTTCTAGGGTTAGGGCCTAGGCTAAGTCCATTTGCGAAAAAGCCCTAGTTTTGAGAGGGGGTAGTTTTGAAATAAAACTAAGAAAAAAAATTTAAAAAAACTGATTTTGAAATTAAATAAAATAATTTTTCAAGTTCTTTTAGAAACTGATTTTTAAATCAAGTAAAGCAGTAAGAAATTAAAAAGTAGAGTTAACCTATTCTACAGAGCACAATCCTAACTGCCTTCTTAGTGAGCTGAACTTAGACTCAGTAAGGGTTTTGTGAGTATGTCTGCTAGGTTGGATTTAGAGTCTATATGCTTAAGTACTATTTCACCCCTGGCTACATGGTCTCTTACAAAGTGATATTTGACTTCTATGTGTTTGGTTCTGGAATGTTGGATTGGATTTTTAGTTAGATTAATTGAACTTATATTGTCAATAAATACTTGAGTTTGGGTGTAGTTAAGCTGGAAGTCCTTAAGAGTGTGTATCATCCATAAAAGTTGTGTTACACACTCTCCTAAGGCTACATACTTAGCTTCAGTTGTGGACAGAGCTACACAGTGTTGTTTTCTGCTGCACCAACTTACTAGACTATTTCCTAACAGTTGGCTGCTTCCACTTGTGCTCTTTCTATCTAATTTACAACCAGCATAGTCAGAATCCGAGTATCCTGACAAATTGAAGGTTGAGGTTCTAGGATACCAAATCCCTACATTTAGGGTGCCCTTTACATATCTTAGTATTCTTTTTACGGCTGCTAAGTGCGTTTCCTTAGCACAGGTTTGGTATCTAGCACACATCCCTACAGCAAAAAGAATGTCAGGTCTGCTTGCTGTAAGGTACAGTAGACTACCTATCATACTTCTATAGAGTTTAAGGTCCACTGGTTTACCATCAGGGTCACTATCTATTTTTACATTAGTGGCCATGGGGGTACTTTGCTTTTAGAGTTATCCATTTTGAATTTCTTTATTAACTCTTTAGCATATTTGGATTGATGGACATAGTTTCCATCCCTAGTTTGTTTAATTTGTAAGCCTAGGAAAAAGTTAAGTTCACAAACTAGGCTCATTTCAAATTCGTTTTCCATTATTTTAACAAATTCTTTTAGAAAGTTCAAGTTGGTGGACCCAAAGATTATGTCATCTACGTAAATTTGGGCAATAAATATATCTTTTCCTAGGGTTTTAATAAATAGGGTTGAGTCAATTTGTCCTTGTTTAAATTCTTTAGAGATTAAGTAAGTTGATAAACGTTCATACCAGGCCCTAGGTGCTTGTTTTAGTCCATATAATGCTTTAGTTAGTTTGTAAACGTGGTCAGGTTTGTCTAAGTCCTCAAACCCAGGGGGTTGTCCTACATAAACTTCTTCTTTAATGAATCTATTTAGGAAAGCTGACTATACATCCATTTGATAGCTTAAATCCTTTATGGGATGCAAAGGCTAACAACATTCTAATGGACTCAAGTCTAGCTACTAGGGCATATGTTTCATCGTAATCTAATCCCTCTACTTGGCTGAATCCCTTCGTTACTAAGCGGGCTTTATTTCTAACTATTTCTCCTTGATCATTTAGCTTATTCCTAAAGACCCACTTGGTGTCAATGACGGATTTGCCCTCAGGTTTAAGTACTAATTCCCAGACTTGGTTTCTCTCAAATTGAGCTAATTCTTCTTGCATAGCTATGATCCAATCAGGATCAGGTAGGGCTTCCTCTATAGTTTTGGGTTCAATTTTTGATATCATAGTTATTTGACTAAGGTTTCTATAGGAGGATCTAGTCCTGACTCCTAGAGTTGGATCACCCACAATTTGATCAGTTGGGTGACTAAGTCTGGGTTTCTTGGTTCTTCTAGAACTTGGTTCAGCCTCAGGTCCGGCTGGTCGGTTTGGTTCACTATTTGATTCGACTCCTTGGGCTGGTTCATTTGTTGGTTCAATAATTGGTTCAGTTGACTCATTAATTGGTTCAATAGTTAGTTCGTTTAAGGGTTCAATTAAATGTTCAATAGTTTGTTCATTATTTTCTTGATCAGAATTTGATGAGGTTAGGTCTGGATTATCAGATTTTGAGTTGATTTCTTCATCAAATATTAAGTTTGTTGTTTCTTCAATATTCTTAGTTTGTTTGTTGTAAACTCTATAGACTCTACTTGTGGTTGAGTATCCTAGGAAGATACCTGGGGTTGACTTGGACTGAAATTTCTCTAAATAGTCATTGGTGTTTAGGATATGTGTTAGTGATATGAGAGAAGTGTCCTAAGGCAATCGCCTTATGATTGTAAACATTTATTTTAATAAATGATAATTCACTATTTGAGTATACATGTTTGTGTATTTGATTGGGATCTTAAACTCATCTACTGAATGTCCGCAATACAACTCACAACATAAGAGAATTTGTGATGGGATCACAACTAGTGATTATCTCTAAATGTGCAAATGTGAAGTATTGAAAATATCCCTAGTCGATGAATTGATAAAAACGGACACTATCAATCTGTTCAGACTAGCATGGGTTATTCTCTAATCAGCTGATTCTCACTGGCTGGTGACATTGGGATGTCCGGAGATAAACATGGATACTAGTTAAGGGAACTAGTTCATTGGAGTGACTAGCTGTAAGACTTCATATGGGAATCTACATGTAGATATGTCAATGAAGTTCTTACTGCAGCTTAAGTGCGATATTCCTTTGACTTGCGGTGTTCAAGTCATCTTGGTCATGGAGACTTATACTTTAACATCATAAGCAAGCATCTCCAAGGAGGTGTGGACCCAGGATGATTGGGTATAAGCCGAAGTGCCCGAAGATGTTTGAACAGCCTATAAAGGATTCACCACTCCTTGCGAGGAGATGTATACCCAGGCCTATCGTTGGATTGTTACTCAAAACCTCTGGCCAGAGTATAACATGTTTAGAGTGCGAGTTTCTTAATACATGAGAGTAATTAGAAATCCAAAGGACAAGAAAGACACTACTTGGGCTAGGTATGACATAGTCAGCCTAGTGGGGACTGACACACACAGACCATGTCCTGAACCAAGTGGGTATAAGATGGTGAAGGGAATGGGGCACGATTCATTAGAGCTGCTGAAGGGTTTCGGAATTACTTCTGAGGTCAAACCGTTGATCTTTCGATTAATTGAGGATCATGATGTACTACTAGGTGCCACTCATGATCGTTCTATAATTAATGGGTTAATTATAGACGACCAACATAAATCGAAAGCCTATTTAGTCACACGCACTACGAGTAATCCTAGGGATTTAAAACGAGTTGAAAATTGGATTTTCCGATCAAGAGAAATAAGTCGAATCTGAGTTAATCAGAGGCGCAACGGAAACTTAAATTGGCTAAGTCTTTTGAAGACTTATTGGGCGAATTAAATGAGTTTAATTCGCGATCGGTTCGGGTTGTTTTGGCCGACCAAAGAGGGTGTCACCCTCTTGGTTTGGCCGGCCAATAAAAGGGGATAAACCAATTTAATTGGTTTAATTAATAAAATAAATCTAGTGTGATTTATTTTATAAATTATGGATAAATAAATTTGTATAAAGAAATTTATATAAATAAATTTATAGAAATTTATTCCTTTTATGGAAGTTAAAATAATCCATGAATTGGTTTATTTTAATTTTATAAAATCAATTATGAATTGATTTTTCCATAATAAGAAGGTTTATAAATTTCTTATAAAATTTATTCCATAATTTAAAGAAGAGAAGAATTTGTTTTATTATAAATTAGTTATAATAAAACTAGGCATAACGGAATAAGTCATAAGAAATTTTATAAGATAAAATTCTTATAACTAATTCCGTTAATTCCGTTAAGAGGAGACTTGGCAAGGGAGAAGCAACTATATAAGGAACCAAAGGGAAGCCTTTAATTCCTAATCTATAATTGATAGAGCTTCCTCTCTCTCTCTCTTATTCTCTTCTTCCCTTCTCCCAAGCTAGGGCCGGCGCCCATCTCCCAAGCTAGGGCCGGCGCACATCTTCCAAGCTAGGGCCGGCGCAACCTCAACCTCCCTTGAGGTTGCCGTGAGCTATCAAGAAGAAGAAGAAGCCAACCAAGAAGAAGAAGAAGCGGATCACCTCTCCTTCCTTCCCGGAATTTGGATTCCGATTCTTGGTGGTGAGTTTCCTATCCTTTCTCTTGTTCTTCTAGTTGTGCCTTCCGAGGATCTAGTAGTTCTCGTTGGCACAAAACTCGTGGCTTTGCGAAGTCATCCCGAAGAGAACTCGGCGTGGACGCGAATAGAGGCGGAGCTTCCAAGGGACGCTACGGTTGGATCTCGTCCCTTACTTCGAGTTACGAGAGGTACTTAGTAAATTAGTTTACTTTTCTGCAAAGTTTTAATTTATGATTATGTCAACACATCATAAGGTTGCATGCTAGATACGTGGTTAAAATAATTTAGGAAATTATTTTATGCTAATTCTTCCGCTGCACGTAAAAATTTAAAATTTTACGAACCCGTATCCTTGTTGACATGCACCCGGTCCCAACAGTGGTATCAGAGCCGGTTAGTGTTCGACATAATCATATAATTATTTTGCGGAAAACTTTGTCATGATCTCAATTTTGGAAAATTTTCCAATTATGGAAACTTTTCAATTATGATAAATTTTAGATTTAGGAATTTCAAAGTTTGGAAATCCTCATGAAATTTCGCAAACTTTTGAAATATCCTAGTTTCTGAAATTTTATGATAATTGTGAAAACTTCCCATTTTGGAAACATTCCAATTTTGGAAATTTCCTATTTTGGAAATTTTCCAATTTTGGAAATATGTAAGTTTTCTTTGTACCAGAAACTTACAATTATTCTGAAAACCTATTATGAAATCTCGCAATTTTGGGCACTTTCTTTCAAAGAAAGTCTAGACAAATTTATGGATCATTAATTAACAATTAAATTCAAATTGGTTTTAAATTTTCAACAAAATCCTTTATTTTAGATTGAGCCTCGGGGAGCCGTCCAATTTAAAGTTAGTTGTTGTAATTTAATTTCCTAATTTTGAATAAAATTGTCATGTTTAATTTGGTTACGCCTCGAGGAGCGGACCAAATTAGATTTACAACAAATTCTTTTTTTTGGGTATCTGAGCCTCAGGGAGCCACCCAAAGAAAATATTTTGTTGTAATTAATAAATCCATAAATAAAATATGTAATCAAATCTTGTAAATTTTGAGGTGATTCTCAAACGATAATTTCCTTATTTGATTTAAGAGGTGATACTCTTACATATTGTTGTCTCCAAAATTAATTAAGAAAATGGTTTCCTATAGAGTTTTCTTAAATAAGATTTTCATGAAAATAATATGTGGTTGAATTAAGGGAATCTGTCTCTTAATTTAATAAGATTTGATTTAGAGAAATCAAAGTCTTAAACATATATTATTTCCGAAATTGATTATGACAATTTAGGAAATTGTTTCCCAAAACAATTCCTTGAATAAAGTATGAAATTAGAATAAGGAAATCCAGTTCCTAATTCAATTAATGAGACTTGATAAATTAAGTCACATACATACTTTATTAAGGAAATCGTTAGTACATGACATAATTATATGTCATGAATGTGCTTAGAAAGAAAAGGATGAGACCCAAAACCCCTTACAAAATATTAAGGCCAACACCTTCCATTAATATGGTTAGAACCGGAGTTTTGTTTCTCGTTTGGGTTGATGGACACATCCATACCCGGCTTGAACCTCAACATGTTCAAACCATAGAATTAGTTTATGATTAATATAGTTGGAGTCAGAGGTCAATCCTTAGTTTTGGTTGTTGGACACATCCAAGCCTGGCTAAACGGTTGAATGAGCTCCAACCATATTAAAACTATTTCTTGATTAATGGGTCAGCCTTAAGCTTGGAGCATCGATTTGTTGTGCCACAGCCAAGGTCGATGTAAAGAGAGGTGCAGTTGGGTGCTATGTATATTGTTGCATACTTGTTAATGAGTAAACAACCCAATGATTTATGCTAACATTCAATTAGTTGATAGCATAAAGTGATAATTACATATATGTGATATGTAATCGGTATAATTACCTACCTTCATAGCTAAGAATAACTTGATGGCCACAGCCATGGTTGTTCTTATCTATGGTTGGATATCAACCTATTTGGAGATGTTCCTACAATCTCCCGAATTGATAAAAAGGGTTACTCAATTCGAAAAATAAATAGGATTTAATTAATGCATGTTGATGCATCATTCTTCTCACATAAGCTCAATTTGTATTTCTAGGATAATCACTCGATCATGTCTTCTCTGAATTTGCGTTCCATTTTGGACACCAATAAGCTGACTGGGCCAAACTTCATGGGCTGGCTTAGAAACCTGAGGATAGTCCTCAAGGCAGAAAAGCTTGCTTATGTCC
This sequence comes from Boesenbergia rotunda, assembly GCA_024364735.1. Classification (NCBI taxonomy): domain Eukaryota; kingdom Viridiplantae; phylum Streptophyta; class Magnoliopsida; order Zingiberales; family Zingiberaceae; genus Boesenbergia; species Boesenbergia rotunda. The sequence goes on along the minus strand of JAGFNQ010009393.1, from coordinate 9,814 downwards.
TTGAAGAACAACTTCCCAACCGTCCTCCTGAAGATGCAACTCTAGACCAGTTTCTTGAGTTGCTCAACCTGCTGAAGACTGTAGTGCCTTCTGTAAAGCAGGATCAGAAGACGATACTGTTAGTTGGTTCCTCAAAGAAAAGTTCTAAGAGGAAGCCCAAAGAACAAAATAAGGGAAGGAAGAAAAGGCCAAAAAGACTAAAAGGGCACCAAAAGGCACTTGCCATCACTGTGGCAAGGAGGGCCACTGGCGAAGAAACTGCAAGGTTTATCTTGAGTCCTTGAAGAGGAAGGCATCCGATGCCCCATCCTCTTCAGGTATCTTCGTTATTGAATGTCACTCTATTTCCTCAACCACCTGGGTACTTGATACTGGGTGTAGCTCACACATATGTAATGACATACAGTGGCTAAGGAATAGAAGAAGACTCGTGAAGGGAGAAGTGAATCTGCAAGTTGAAAATGGAGCAAAGATTGCTGCTGTTGCCATCGAAACATATTTGCTAAAGCTCCCTACTGGACGTGTCTTAGAATTGGATAATTGTTATTTTGTTCCTTCATTAATAAAGAACATTGTATCTATTTCATGCTTGAATGAAAAGGGTTATCATTTAACTTTCAGTAACAATTGTTGTTACATAACTTTAAATGGTGTTCTTTATGGGACGGGAACTTTATACAATGGTATCTACACGTTAGATTTATCTGGTGACGTTTTCAATATCGAAGTTAGCAACAAACGTGCTCGAATAGATAATCGAATAGACTCCTACACGTGCATTGTCGTCTTGGCCATATAAGTAAGAAACGCATGACCAAATTACACCGATGTGGAATTCTGAATCATTTGAACCCGGTTCATTTGATACATGCGAATCATGCTTAAAAGGCAAGATGACCAAATTACCCTTTTCCGGAAAAGGTAATCCAGTGGGAGAATTGCTTGGTCTAATACATACTGATGTATGTGGACCAATGTCAACTCTTGCACAAGGAGGCTATAGCTACTTCATTACCTTTATCGATGATCACTCACGATTCGGGTATGTGTTCTTGATGAAACACAAATCTGAAGCTTTGAGAAATTCAAAGAGTTCAGAAATGAAGTAGAGAAACAGCTTGGCAAAAGTATTAAATACTTCGATCCGATCAGGGTGGTGAATACTTAAGTCAAGAGTTTCAAGATTATCTTAGGGACAATGGGATATTGTCCCAATGGACTCCGCCGTATACACCACAGCATAATGGTGTATCTGAGAGGCGCAACCGAACCTTGATGGACATGGTTAGGTCTATGATGAATCATGCAACTCTTCCAAAATCCTTTTGGGGCTATGCACTTAAGACAGCTGTTTACTTGCTAAACAGAGTCCCGACCAAGGTAGTCTCTACTACTCCATATGAGATATGGAATAGTAAGAAACCTCACTTAACTCACCTTAAGATATGGGGTTGTCCTGCTTATGTGAAGCGGGTTGTATCAGACAAATTGGATGCTAAGTCTGATAAGTGTCTATTTATTGGATACCCTAAGGAAACGAAGGGTTACCAATTCTATCATCCCTTGGAACAAAAGGTGTTTGTTTCAAGGCATGCTGTATTTCTGGAAAAAGAGTTTCTTTTACAAGAAAATAGTGGGAGTGGCATTGAACTTGATGAAGTTCAAGAAACTCCAATAGACATTACAGAGACACCTAGTCTAGACCCACAACCGATAACTCATAGTGATGAGCTATCAGTTGAACCTAAAACAACACCACCTCTTCGTAGGTCTGATAGGACACGCAATATTCCAGAGAGATACGGATTTCTCGTAAGTGAATCGAACGACGTGTTACTCTTAAGCGATGATGAACCTATCAGTTATGAAGATGTTCTGAAAAGTTTAGAAAGGGACAAATGGCTTGAGGCCATGAAGTCGGAAATGGATTCCATGTACGAAAATCAAGTATGGGACTTGGTTAACCCACCTGAAGGGATTAAGCCCATAGGGTGCAAGTGGGTTTTCAAGAAGAAAACCGACATGGAAAGTAATTATGCTTAAATCCATTCGGATGCTCCTAGCCATAGCAGCTCATTATGATTATGAGATATGGCAAATGGATGTGAAAACAGCTTTCCTTAATGGAAACCTGCTTGAGGATGTATACATGATACAACCTGAAGGTTTCACATCGGTTGATAAAACCAAAGTATGCAAGCTTCGACGATCCATATATGGACTGAAGCAAGCATCCAGGAGCTGGAACATCCGTTTTGATGAGACAATCAAAAAGTTTGATTTCTCACAAAATCCTGACGAACCTTGTGTGTACAAGAAGGTTAGTGGGAGTGCAGTCGAATTCCTAGTATTATATGTCGATGACATTTTACTTATAGGAAACGATATATCAGTTTTACAAACAGTTAAAATTTGGTTGTCCAAAACTTTCTCCATGAAAGACCTGGGAGAAGCAACCTACATCCTTGGGATTAGAATCTATAGAGATAGATCAAAACGGTTGCTTGGTCTTTCGCAGTCTACATATATAGACCGAGTGCTAAAAAGGTTTAGCATGTCGGAATCCAAGAAAGGTTACCTTCCCATCAGGCATGGGATCAACCTTTCAAAGTCTATGTGTCCGCGCACAGAAGACGAGAGGATTTGCATGAATAAGATTCCCTATGCATCCGCATTAAGATCTATCATGTATGCTATGTTATGTACTAGGCCCGATGTATCATATGCTCTGAGCGTCACGAGCAGATACCAGTCTGATCCAGGAATGGATCATTGGGCGGCTGTTAAGACAATCCTTAAGTACTTAAGAAGAACTAAGGATGTATTTCTAATATATGGAGAAGGAGATTTGATAATACGTGGGTATACAGATGCCAGTTTCCAGACAGATAAGGATGACTCCAAATCGAAGTCTGGATACGTATTTACTTTGAATGGAAGCGCAGTAAGTTGGAAAGGTTCCAAACAAGACACCGTAGCGGATTATACCACGGAAGCAGTTTGGATCAAGAAGTTTGTCTCGAAACTTGATGAGGTTCCAACCATTGATGGTGCAGTGCCGGTTTACTGTGACAACAATGGAGCTATTGCACAAGCAAAGGAACCATGGTCTCATCAACGATCCAAACACGTGCTTCGACGCTATCATCTGATCAGAGAGATTATAAGTAGGAATGACATACAAATTGAGAGAGTTCCCACTGAAAGGAACATAGCGGATCCTTTAACTAAGGCCTTGCCTCAAAGCAAGTTTGAGGGTCATGTTAGAGCTTGTGGTATTGGATACCGTAGCGATTGGCATTAGGCCAAGTGGGAGTTTGTTAGTGATATGAGAGAAGTGTCCTAAGGCAATCGCCTTATGATTGTAAACATTTATTTTAATAAATGATAATTCACTATTTGAGTATACATGTTTATGTATTTGATTGGGATCTTAAACTCATCTACTGAATGTCCGCAATACAACTCACAGCATAAGAGAATTTGTGATGGGATCACAACTTGTGATTATCTCTAAATGTGCAAATGTGAAGTATTGAAAATATCCCTAGTCGATGAATTGATAAAAACGGACACTATCAATTCTGTTGAGACTAGCATGGGTTATTCTCTAATCAGCTGATTCTCACAGGCTGGTGACATTGGGATGTCCGGAGATAAACATGGATGCTAGTTAAGGGAACTAGTTCATTGGAGTGACTAGCTGTAAAACTTCATATGGTTATCTATATAGATATGTCAATGAAGTTCTTACTGCAGCTTAAGTGCGATGTTCCTTTGACTTGCGGTGTTCAAGTCATCTTGGTCATGGAGACTTATACTTTAATATCTTAAGCAAGCATCTCCAAGGAGGTGTGGACCCAGGATGATTGGGTATAAGCCAAAGTGCCCGAAGATATTTGAACAGCCTACAAAGGATTCACCACTCCTTGCGAGGAGTTGTATACCCAGGCCTATCGTCGGATTGTTACTCAAAACCTCTGGCCAGAGTATATCATGTTAAGAGTGCGAGTCTCTTAAATACATGAGAGTAATTAGAAATCCGTAGGACGAGAAAACGTTACTTGGGCTAGGTGTGACGTAGTCAGCCTAGTGGGGACTGACACCATAGACCGTGTCCTGAACCAAGTGGGTATAAGGTGGTGAAGGGAATGGGGCACGATTCATTAGAGCTGCTGAAGGGTTTCAGAGTAATTTCTTCTGAGGTCAAACCGTTGATCTTTCGATTAATTGGGGATCATGATGTACTACTAGGTGTCACTCATGATCGTTCTATAATTGGTTGATTATAGACGGCCAATATAAATCGAAAGCCTATTTAGTCACACGCACTACGAGTAATCCGAGGGATTTAAAACGAGTTGAAAATTGGATTTTCCGATCAAGAGATATAAGTTGAATCTGAGTTAATCAGAGGCGCAATGGAAGCTAAAAATGGCTAAGTCTTTTGAAGGCTTATTGGGCAAATTAAATGAGTTTAATTCGCGACCGGTTCGGGTTGGTTTGGCCGGCCAAAGAGGGTGCTAACCCTCCTTGTGGTGGCCGGCCATTAAAGGGAATTAAATCAATTTATTTGGTTTAATTAATAAAATAAATCTAGTGTGATTTGTTTTATAAATTATGGATAAATAAATTTGTATAAAGAAATTTATATAAATAAATTTATAGAAATTTATTCTTTTTATGGAAGTTAAAATAATCCATGAATTGGTTTATTTTAATTTTATAAAATCAATTAAGAATTGATTTTTTTTTCATAATAAGAAAGTTTATAAATTTCTTATAAAATTTATTCCATAATTTAAAGAGAAGAAGAATTTGTTTTATTATAAATTAGTTATAATAAGACTCGGCTTAAACGGAATAATTAATAAGAGAATTTATAAGATAAATTTCTTATAACTAATTCCGTTAATTCAGTTTAGAGGGAGACTTAGCAAAGGAGTTGCTACTATATAAAGGAACCAAAGGCAAGCCCTTATTCCCAATCAACTAATCAAGTTGTGAAGAGCTCTCCCTCTCTCTCTCTTCTCTTCTCCCTCCCCTCTCCTCCATTAGGGCCTGCGCCCACTTGGAGACCTAGGGCCGGCGCCCTTCCTCCATCTAGGGCCGGCGCACCTCATCCACTTCCTTGGGTTGTGGCGTGAGCATTCAAGAAGAAGGAGAACCCGAACAAGAAGAAGAAGAAGCGGATAGCGATTCCTCTCTTCTCGGAATTTGATTCCGTTACTTCGTTGGTTAGTTTCCTAATTCTTCTCTTGATCTTCTTTATTGTGCCTATAGAGAATCTAGTAGTTCTCGTCGGCACAAAACTCGTGACTTTGCGAAGTCATCCCGAAGAGAACTCGGCGTGGACGCGAATAGAGGCGGAGCTTCCAAGGGACGCTACGGTTGGATCTCGTCCCTTACTTCGAGTTACGAGAGGTATAATGTAAATTAGTTTACTTTTCCGCAAAGTTTTATTTTATGATTATGTCAACACACTATAAGGTTGCATGCTAGATACGAAGTTAAAATAATTTAGGAAATTATTTTATGCAAATTCTTCCGCTGCACGTAAAAATTTAAAATTTTACGAACTCGTATCCTTGTCAACATGCACCCAGTCCCAACACCTTAGCTGTCTTGGTTCTGACTTTGGGCCTCCCAAATGGAGCCCTAGGTCGAACCGACACCTACTGTTCCCTCGACGGGGAACGCGTCCTCACCTACTCCTCTCGGGAGAATTTTCCTGATGCCAACCGGCTCCTCCGGTTGGACTTTTGCCTAGCGGTCCTTCGCCAGGTCTTGGATACCAAGCTGTCCTTCACCCGGTGCCTAGCAGTCCTTCGCTAGGTCTTCAGTCCCAAGCTGTCCTTCGCCTGGTGCCTAGCAGTTCTTCGCTAGGGCTTCAGTACCCTGGCATTCCTTCGCCAGTGCCTAGCAGTCCTTTGCTAGGACTTTAGTCCCCTGGCACTCCTTCGCCAGTGCCTAGCAGTCCTTCGCTAGGACTTTTCTTGCACACTTGAGTAACATATTAGATAACAAATGAGACTTAACTTTTGAACCCTTTTGCCATTATCAAAACTCAGGTTTGACTTGGGTGCTTTCTGCACCAACAATTTGATCAATTTGTTATGTCGATATCAATGTATATAGGCAAGCATTGCGCTATTATTACTTGCATATTCAATCTAAAATGATTTTTTTCTATATTTAGATTCAGGAAAATGGTAGAAAGTCAACTCTCATTGAACTATTTCATCTTAGTCGACAAAGTAAAAAAAAAGGAGGTGCTCTTGTTGATGATGAAGCAATATGAGTTGAGGTAATAATTGTTTTAACTTTTCAAAATAACATTTCAATATGCTATTTATTTTATTGACAAAATTTGTGTGTTAGGAATAATTAAATATAGTTGTGCAACGTCATCTCCGAGACAAGCATGAAGGAATGCAAATAATGGAAGTACACAAAGAGGCATTTCTATATCCATTTAGAATTTCATTTTTATTAAAATTACTATATATTATACAATATTAATTATTTATTTTTATTCAGTTAGGTATTTAGGTCAGAGCATTTTGGTCGTGTTCGATGTTTAGGAGATGGTGTGTTACCTAGCCAAGTTTTTCCATAGCAGTGTAATCAAAGAACAATTTTTAGACAAGATAATCTTCCTACTTCTGATGTTAATGATAAGTTGCGAGAATTGGAAGAAAAAATGAAACATATGGAAGCACAGAGACAGGTAGAAATGGAGTGGATGAGGCAGTTGCATGAACATCATATTCAAAATTTTACTAATGTCATCCAAAGTATGATATCTAGAATTGCTGGCGAATCTCATGGGACTGAATTATTACCTACACAGGTAGTCACATATTGAATAATAATGTTCAAAAATACATATATAGAAGCATGATATATTAAATTAAATTTATTTTTCAGATGGCAACTATCTTGATAGATATTATGCGGCAGCATACAAGTTCTCCATCAAATGCACATGAAAGTGGTCATAGATCTCCCCCATTATCATAGTCAAAAAAACATGAGATAGAATTTGAAAAAAAAAATTATTTGTTTAGTACTTTTAGTAACTATTGAATTTGAAACATTATGATTGTTATTTTATATTAGCATTTGAAGTACTCTTATTATTATTTTGGAGGATAATTGTTTAATAATGTTATATATTGATTTTGTGGATTGAAACATTAAATATCAAGGTTTGAACAGCTCCTAAATTTTAAGCTTTAATAGTATGTTGATGTGCTCCTATACCCATATTTAAGAGCGGTTTAAAATCGCTCCTTAATTTCAAGTATTAATAGCATTTTAAAATCACTTTTATATCCATGGTGTATAGAAGCAGTTTAAAATCATTCTAATACCTAAAGGGTTTAGGAGTGGTTTGAACTGCTCGTAAATATATATCTACAGAAGCAGTTTGAAACTGTTGTTATATGTATAACGTGTAAGATCGGTTTCAAACCGCACCTACAAAGTAAAAATAGGAGTGGTTTTATAACTTTTACCAATGGTTATGACAATCGCTCTTATAAGATATAGGGACGGCAATAAGAAGAGCGGTTTTCAAACCGTTAGTAAAATTGTAGAAGTGGTTGATAACCGCTCTTGAAAGTCAAAAAAAACCCCTCCTATATGGGTATTTTTTTGTAGACATCAAACATGAGAGTAAACCATATGAACAGCTAAGATTCTTTAAATTGGATTCATAAGAAAGAGTCAAATTCTTTGCCACGTATGTTTATTTCGTTGTAAATTTTGCTACGAATATTAGTTTATGACAAATTTGGCGATTAATTTTGAATTCGTTGAAAATTTTATGATGAATTTTCGAATTCATGGTAAACTTTACTATGATTGTTTATTTTGTTTTAAATTTTGCGATGAATTTTAGTTTTGTGGTAAATTTTGTGACTTATTTTGAATTCATTGAAAATGTTGCAACAAATTTTTATATTCGTCGCTAATTTACAGCAAATTTAACAAGAATAATTTTTTACCGTTAATTTTATAACGAATTATTTTTGTTGGTAATTTTCAGAACAAATTTTTTTGTTGCTAATTTCATTATTGATTAGGCGATTTTTTTTTTTTTGCTAATTTGGTATCAGATTTGTGATGAATTTTTTTCATCATTAAAATTTGTCTCTAAATTCATTTTTTTTTTTAGTGAGACTCACTCAGTTGTTTGGTATCAAAATCCCTGTCGGATTCAGATTCGGATTCGGATCCGGAGGAAGAGTTACGGTCATACAGCTAGGAAGAGCAGCGGCGACCCGCCATCACTTTAGGCGCAAACACATTCGGGTGAAAATCTACTAAAGTGAAAATCAGCTCGGATGAAAGACTCGCTCGGGCAGAAGAGGACGAAATCAATTGGCTTGTATGTCTCAGAGCAGATCGTCAGATTGAAAGTGAGGACTATACCAATTTGGAACCCGAAGAAAATGATACGGCTGAGCCTGGGGAGAAATTCAGTCCGCATCAAAGCCAAAGCCAAGGCCAAAGGTATCAGTCCTCCCTTCATGCATTGCTAAAAGCGATTCCTTTTCCAGATTACAATAACGACCTCCACCAGCGAACTGGTGCTGCACAGCACAAATGTCCCAACATAAAAGACATGTCAAAACCTGAAACCAGCAGCAGCTTTTGCTCAGTCAAAGCAGTCGCTCACCTTACCACCGGGCACATCGTCTTGTTGGGAAAGCAACGGGTTCAATGAATCAGATACGGCCCCATCAACGTTGTCAGCCCTCGCTCATACGCAACACCACGAGAGACTATTGAGTAGTTAATTGCTCCTTCAAGACATTCAAAAGGCAAGGCAAAAAAGTCTCCCTCCTCGCTGTGGATATGATGATTCCGGCAAAAGCCAACAAAAAAAACAAAAAAAAGGTCAACTCTCTTCCTGCTGTCTTTGAGTAGTGCGTTGGATGAAGTCAATCCACCAGTGGAGCTACAAGCTTCGAATCTTATTGACCATGCAGCTGTCACAATTAAACTTTATAAAAAGGGTCGGATAAGGGGGAGAGTGAGAGAGAAGGGGAGGAGGGGATATAAAAATTATATTTATATATATATATATATATATATATATATATTATATTGGTAATTTATCAAAGGACGCACATGACAATTGATATTATCAAAAAATGTATCATAATTTTATTTTTACCAAACGAGGCATCTATTTTAGTGAACTTTCACTTATATCTCTCCCGCCAAGTATTGTCTTTCTCTTTCTCTTTCTGAGTAACGAATCCCGAGAAATCTGAATCTGCTTTTTCAGATTTTTCATTTTAAAATAATATATTATGGGAAATAGCTAAAAATCGTAAGGTAAAGAAAGAAAAAATAATTCAGTTAAATGAAATCACTCTTCCAACATGATTTCAAAAATATAAATAAATGATTTTTATATTTCATTAATATAAATTAATATATTAAATAATATTTAATAAATATATTAATATATAAAAAATCTATCAAAATACGTGATTTCATATTCAAACGTAAGGCCTGACTTCAGGCCCAGCGTGCATTCAAAATTTTTTTTCATTTTAATTTTTTTTAAAATTATATTTAATCATGATTTATTAAATTAATTATTTATAGGGTAATTTATGTTGCAAACTTCTAATGATTATAAATTATGTTGCAATAGGTGTTTTTTAGATCTATCAGTGAGTTTTCATCAAAACCCACTGATAGACCTAGGATATTTGGATTTTTCAAAACTCAATATCAATAGTTAGAGTTGAGCTAGGAGATGGTATTTTTTGTGTCAAAACTTCTAATGATT
>JAGFNQ010009392.1:113522-189451 GCA_024364735.1 Boesenbergia rotunda | reverse complement strand
CTCAACCCTAACTACTGATCTAGTTTTTTCAGAATTCAGATATGGGAGGTCCATCAGTGAGTTTTGCCCCAAAACTCACTCCTATCAGACCCTAACACTGATCTAGGTTTTTTCAGAATTTCAAATGTTTTTCTTTCAGGCCCAAGTTGGGCCTGAAATAATTTTATTTCAGGCCCAAGGTGGTCCTGAATAATTTTATTTCAGGCCCACGGTGGGCCTGAAATAATTTTATTTCAGGCCCAAGTTGGGCCTGAATAATTTTATTTCAGGCCTAAGGTGGGCCTGAATAATTTTGTTTTAGGCCCACGTTGGGCCTGAAATAATTTTATTTCAGGCCCACGTTGAGCCTGAATAATTTTATTTTAGGCCCACGGTGGGCCTGAAATAATTTTATTTCAGGCCCACGGTGGGCCTGAATTTATTTTATTTCAGGCCCAACTTGGGCCTGAATATATCTTATTTCAGGCCCTGCTTCGTTCAATAAAATTAAAAACATAATCATAAAATTAAATATATCTGAATTTTAGAGCCTTGAAAAGTAAATATAAATACATAATCAATAAAATGCAAATCTGAAATCTGAAATATATATGATATATTCTAAATTTAGTTGTATTTTTATAAATAAAAATAGATATAACCTAAATTATATTTATAATACATATAAAAAGCGCCTCCTAGGGCCTGAAACCCTTTATATCAGGCCCAGCAGTCACTCATTTGTATAGCAGTCACTGATTTGTCTAGCTCCAGATTTGTTGCGATTTGAAGGTTGCGGGCTTGTCTTGATTGGAGAAGTTGTGGGCGACATCATCGTCATCGCACTAGTCGACTTGTACGTACCCTAATTTTTAGTTTGTCATTTCAGTTCTTGCTTTCACCTAGGGTTAGCGATAGTTTTCAGTAAAAGACTGAATTTGAGGAGGCCCTTTTATGAACGAATTCTAAGTGTCATTTTTGTTTGTGTCAAATAATTTTTTGTTTGATGGTTGCAAAGTTCGGTATGGGTCAAAAAAGATCAGCTTCAAAGAAAGCTGCTCCCACCAAATCTAAGAAACACCAAGTCTCTGGGGGAAGTCATGAGAAAAAACAGCTGCCAAAATGAAAAATCAAATTGCCTACCCAGTATTCAAGTTTTGCCAACAGAGGTCGAAGCAAACCAATGAACTGGAAAAATAGCTTATCCCATTTCAAAAATTTTATTGATTTTGTTCCACCCACACCAGCACAAGAACAGTTGCTTCGAGACACACCCTTTTCTTGGGTCCTCGACCTTCCTACTAGTTCTTGTGTAAGACCCCAAGTTCAGAACATGTTTGATAATTGGGATGAAGAAGAACAGAGCTTTGTAATCCATGGGAAAAATCTGAATTTCACAAAGGTTGATATATCACTTATTCTAGGGCTACCTGACCATGGAGAGATAATCCAACTTGATTTAAATGAGGCCTCCACGCCACTGTACAAGGAGTATTTTGAAGATTCCAGTTGTTCTGCCCGACATTTGGAGAAACTGCTAATAAAGTCTACATCCAATGACAAGCTGTACTGTTAGTTGTATATACTCTATTTTTTCAGTACAGTGCTATTTTGTGGTACTAGCAGCATACTTGCCATTCCTGCCGTGTCACTTATTGATTGTGTAGATGATTTTGACAATCTACGAAACTATAATTGGTGCAATGCCGTGTACAATTTCATGGCTCCTCAGTTAGGAGCCATTGGAAAGGAGGTGACATTGAGGCATAGAAGACATGTAGGTGATTCAACCCAACCGGCCAAGGCTCCCTTGCTCAAGAGATTTCCAAATATTTTGGCTGTAAGTTAGAGTTACTTATACCTGCTGATATAATTTGATGATGGATATTATTTACTGATTATAATGATGTTGCAGGTATGGGTTACTGAACATATTAGTATTGCTGCTCCTGAACATCCTCATAAATTGCCAAGAATACTACGCTGGACATGGCCTAAAGCCCACGTTGAGAGTATCAAGAGGATGATAGACCGTGTGGCCACAGATTCAATTATTGTTGATTTAATTCCATTTGATATAGAGCATGATTTGGTACCTGACTACTCTCCTCCAACTCAACCACTTGAGGTACACTGTGAGGAATTACAGCAGGCACTAGAAGGAAGCCAGGCACCACAAGCAAGGCAACAGGCCTTACAAACGGAAGCCTGCAATATATGTATACAAAAACAAGAACAAATTGAGACCTTACAGCACGATTTAAATATAGCACTTAAAAGTTTGGAGGAAGCCACAAGTGAGACGGCAACAACCATCAGTGCCAAGGATCAAATTATTGCTCAGAAAGAAACAATAATTGCAGAGAAGGAGTCGCAACTGAAACAAAAAGATGACATCATTGTTGAAAAGGATAAAATAATTGGTGACAAAGTTTCGCAGCTTAAAGTACAAGAGGAGCTTAATGAAAAAAGACTAGCTGCAAGAGAGAAGATCATAGTTCAGTCTAACCAAAGAATCAAGACGCTATATGAACAATTGCAAAGCAAAGGGTCAGATGAAGGTGAGCCACTTGCCAAAAAAATAAAAATAACTCAGGTCAGACAAGACTACCAGCCCAAAGGCAAGGGCAAACAAGTTGTTCAGGATGAGGATGAGGATGAAGATAAAGATGATGATGAAGATGACGCGGCTCCTGCACCATCAATCTCAGATACTACACCGCAAACAAATAAATCTGAGACCTCCACACAAACAAACATATCTGAACATCACGCAGCTAAAGCTAAAGAATTTCAACAGGTCAAAAGCAAAATCTTGAGGAATTCCAGGGCAATTTTAAAGAAGAAGCCTAAAGATTCAGAGATTGCTGAAACATTATTAAAGCTTAGTAAATTAAAGTGAGTTAGTTGCTATTGCATTTGGAAAAATATTGTAAAACAATGATGATTATTGACATTCATTAATAAAATTGAATCTTCAAGAATTTCATTAAGTTGCTTATCTTATTTGCATGTAGGTATGAGTTGAAACCAGTATGGTCCAATGGGACCTTTACATTAGATATGCTATCTTTTTTGACAATATTTGATTGGAATGACTACACTACCGGGGATTGCATCAATGCATACTGGACTATTCTTGGAAATGAAGCAAAAGCGTGTAACTCACCATACCAGCCCTCCATATTGTGTGGGGTGGGGTTTGATGTAAGTTAATTAGCTACTTAATCATTATTATTTTTTTCTATGATTTAGTCCACTGACACTTACTTTTTAATAACCATAGGATCTTTTTGAGGCGATTCACGCTCAGGCTTTTGAACAAACTATTGCTACTGATACGGATAAGCCGATTAGATATATCATATGTCCTCTAAATAATGCAGACGATCATTAGCATCTAATGGTTATTGACCTCATGGAAGGTTGTATCCATCATTATAATTCTCTCGGCGCCACAGAAGGGTACACTGCTAAATTTGAAAAAACTGTAAGTTTTCTACTTCATAGATATACCTCAACAAAAAGGTTCATACCAATATAATTGTTACTAATGTCATATCTGTGTAGGTGGCATTTTTCAAAAATATGACCTGGCCTTATTATAAGACATGGAATAAAGGATTGCCTGCCATATCTGGGATAGAGTTTACTAAAATTGTTGTACAAGGACCCACCCAATCCAGATCGTAAGAGGATGTTTATTTTTGTTAAAAATAACAATGCATTTCATAGTTGATTTTATAAGATGACAACAATGTCAATATTGGTTTTTCAGGTCGGATTGTGCCTTTTTCATGATGCGGTATGCAGAAAGTCTAGTTTTCCAAAGATCTACAGATTTTAGCCAAAAGGATATGAAAAATTTTCGATTTCAAGTGGGCTATAAAATAATGAGAGACAAGTGTTGGAAGCTAAATCTGTAACTAGAGTTTTTGTTCATACTATGCATATGTAATTGTCAGCACAAACATTGTATTTGTAATTATACAATCCATGTACTCCTTCTCAAATCAATGAAACTTTGCTTCGTATCATTGTTTTTGTCTCATATATGATCTGTAATCTGTAAATGTTGTCGAATTTTTTCAGTAATATTGAACCTTGTTTTTGCTAGAATCATTTGAAATGAGGACCACATTGGGCCTGAAACAAAAGCATTTTAGGAAACCCAGTCAGTGCCTGAAACAAAATGATTCAGTTGTATAATGTAAGTTTAATGACAAACAATATATGTTTGTAGTTAAAATGTATGTAAACCATTTTGATACTCCACTGGAGCATTGCTTTCCATCCTTGTTATTGTCTAAAACTGTAATCTATAATCTGTCCTCTTGTCGATACTATAAGCAATATTCAACCTTACTTTTCCTCTACCCTAATTTTAAATCATAGCCCACGCTGGGCCTGAATGAGATGATTTCAGGCCCACACTGGGCCTGAAATAATATCATTTCAGGCCCAGCTTGGGCCTGACACAATAATGTTCAGAATTCAAATTATCTCATTTCAGATTTCAAATAATTCAATATAAGAATGATTAAATATTTTATATAAATATACATGCTGTGAAATTATTTTTGATATTAAACAAAAAAAAGAGTACCTACATAGACATTGCATACCACAATTTAATTCCATCCACATCATTACCTCATTTTTTCAGAATTTGGCACAGCAGGAGGTTTGTTTCATGGACCTATGATATTTTGAATTCTCAAAGCTCATTACCAGTAGTTAAAGTTTAGATAGCTAAGAGATGGTATTTTTGGTCTCCAAACATAGTCCTAATGATTATCAATTACGTGTTAATACAGTATCAGTTGGCACAGAATAATGATTCAACAAAGCAAACAAACAAACAAAGGGTCTCAAATGACATATATTCACAAACCATAGGACTTCAGGACTTCAAGACCAGAAATTACATTTTGGTGGGTTTCAAAATCCAAAAACTTCACACAAGAAGAAATGTATCATAATATTGAAATACTTCTTCAAGTCACAACATTAACAACAACTAGTTTTTTGACAATACTATAGCTATAAAATATACAAAATCTTTACATTCAGTTATCCTCCATATAAAATATACACTTCACTCAGAATATTGGGTCACTACATATACCAATTAACTCAAGACCTTGGGGCTGGCGGCATTCTACATGTCCTTTTATTATGACCAAGTTGTTTGCACCGGCTGCATTTTAGTTTGACCTTGCCATTGTGTCTGGACTCTATCCGTGCCTTCTTTCGTCTACCAGGCTGCACAAGGCTACGGGGACATAGAACTGTAATGTCGTTTACTCCAGTAGGCCAAAACTGCTTGCTTCTACAAGGGAAAATACGATCCATGTAAACTCACTTCCAAGTTTCAGAATAAAAAAAATGCTCACAATAAGGAAGTGTGTCCATGTTCCTGTGAATATTACGGCAATAGCATGTGAGCAAGGAAGTCCTGAAATTTGAAACTCCCCACAATGACAAAACTTTTTTTCCAAATCAACAATGTATGAAGTGCCCCATGTTTCTACTTCCATTTCTGATTGAGAGTAAGGGTGAACCTTATAAGCTCTTGCTTTCTCTCTCCTTGAATCCATTTCTTTTGTAGCATAAGGTGTCAAAGCAAGCTGCCATTTGGAGACTTGCTCTCTACGGTTATAGAACCATTGAGCAGCTTTTCTTCTTGTATTATCAATTAACCTGTTTATGGGATGCTCACGTGTAGACTTGAACAAAGCATTTAAGCTCTCCACACAATTCGTGGTAAGCATTCTGTACCTTCTCCCTGTAAAGTGTGCATTTGCCCACCTTTTAGGGTCAATGTTGTGAAGCCACTTATGGGCAACTGGATGTTTTTCAAACATTGTCTGCATTATCATATCATATTGGAGTGTTGTGTTGGCTCGTGCTGCTGCCCAAAACAAACCTACAGCAGCTCTACTTCCAGTATCAGTTGTCATATTACAACACATGTGGTGGCAACAAAAGGCATGATGCGCGTTTGGGTAGACTTTTCTAACTGCTGATATAATGCCCCGATGTCTATCAGATACTATGGTGATTGAGTGATCATCGACACCAAAGAACCTCTTTGTATGCTCCAAAAACCACTCCCATGCAGACCCACATTCAACTTCAGCTATTGCGAAGGCAACTGGAAGAACATTGTCATTACCATCAATCGTCGTTGCAATCAACATTACTCCCGGAAACTTTCCTCTTAGGTGTGTGGCATCAATTCCGATAAGTCTACGCAAATAAGACCTGAAAACCCTTCGGCAAGCACCAAAACCCCAAAAACACCGCTGGAACTGATTGTCACCATTCCTTCATAGTGCCACATACGTTTCAGGATCTCTAGCTCTTAACTCAAGCAGATATTGTGGAAGATCTCTATAAGCCTCATCATAATCTCCAACAACCTTTTTCAATGCTTTCTCCCTAGCTATGTATGCTTTTCTGTATGATATGGTCACTCCAAATCTAGCTTTAATATCTAATATAATCATACTTGGTTTGTATTGTTCATTATGAAGAAATTGCTCTTCAACAAAAGAAGCAACAAATGATGAAGAACATGCATGATGATCAGCACTTTCCCTAACAGTTCCGCATTGGTGTTCCTTTATATATTTTGTAACAGTGAACTCTACTTCCCCCCTTGCTACTACTCTCCATGTACATGGTTGGTTGAAGCACACTGCTTTAACTCTATTTTTTCGAGTGTCAACTGGGTTATATCTCATATGCTTACTCATGGCATGTTTGACAAGTACATTCTTGAATTCTTCTCTAGATGGGAATATCTGCCCCACAAAAAATCCATGCCCATCTCTTGCCTCTAACTCTCCAATTGGCCCAGCAAGCAATCGAGAATTTAAAATATAAGGATCTTCAGCTAATGGAAACTCCTCCTCTAAGTCACTGTACTCATCTGGGGGGAAATCATATTCCTCAATCTGCATATCATCGGCTTGGAATTCTAGTACACTTGTAATGGGTTCTAATTCATTTGCATTCCGGATTTCAATTCCTTCCTCCCCACTCCAAGTTGCCTCAAAGAATTCAACAACTCTTGAAGAAGAATTCAAACCCTCACCTTCTATATTAGTTGCTTCTTCATTTAGATCAATTGTCAAATTCCTTGTAATTTCTGATCCATTCCCCGTGACAGCATTATCATCAAGAGTATTCCATATTTCGGAGATAATTTCATCAACATCATTATCATCCCTGAAAAATAAATTACAATTACATTTAGCAAACTTTGAAAAACATAATCAAGGACCTAGGAAGGCCCAAACCTCTAACCTTGCCGAAAAACCCTGAAATTTTCCCACTTGAGGCCCACCCTCGGGCTGAAATGGAGGTATTCAGGTCCAAACTGGCCCTGAATTGAAGTGATTTTAGGCCCACCCTGGCCCTGCCAATTTTTTATTTCAGGCCCTCCATTGGGCCTGAAATGTTTTTATTTCAGGCCCACGGTGGGCCTGAAATCATTTTATTTCAGGCCCACCCCCTTGTGCCTCCCAGGGCCTGAAATCACAGGGCCTGAATTATATTGATTCAGGCCCTCCCAGGCCCTCAAATCCAATGATTTCAGCACCTGTAAGGACCTGAAATCTTTTCATTTCAGGCCCTGGGTGGACCTGAATTCCTTTTTTTTCAGGCCCTAGGTGGACCTGAATTTATTTTTTTCAGCCCCTGCCAATGCCTGAAAACAACATATTTGATTCACTCCTAGGGCCTGAAATCTAATGATATCATGCACTCCTAGGGATTTAACTCCTTTAATTTCTGGCCCTTCTAGGGCCTGATATGGTAATATATCATCCCTAGGTCGAATTCAAGCATTTTTTTATCTTCATTTTAACAAATTTCACAAAGCCTTATTATGTAATCATATCACCCTTAGACTCCTCCAAACATATAAATTGTAGCAAGAGTTGATAAGTATAAAACCAGTTCTGATACAATATCAAAGATGACAATCATACGTACATTACTATTTGTATTTGTTACCAATCTGTTGCTTGTTTTTTCTCCTTCAACACCTATCTTCCTCAGCTGCCTTGATCAATTGAGTTGTGCAAAGTCAGAAATATATACGTACCCTCGTGATGATTCGACTTTTGCAAGTTAGTATTATATATATAGGCTGAGAATATTTCCACTACCTTGACATCCGAACCACATATTCTTATTTTACTGCAAAAGTGGTTCGGATGTCTCGAAAATGAGAATGGAAAAAGTCTATTGTGGCGCCAAGGGTATAATAGGAAGTTCACTTAAAATGCTGTGTCGTTTGGTAAAATAGAAACCATGGGACGCCCTTTGGTAATTTTGTATTGTTACGTACGCCCTTTGGTAAATTTTTGAAGAAAAAAAGTAAAATAATTGACGATGTGGCCAACAAAAACCGTTGAATTAGTGACCATTATAAGCGTATTAAATCTTTCAAAGAAGACTCGAAAGGTGACCATAGTAAAGGAACTCCTCCCCTATAAGAAGAAAAAAGGATAAGTGTTGTTATGTTGAAGGGGCAAAATTCAAAGGAGCTTCATTTTTAATAGGGATTGTAATTTCATCTGAATTCGATGGGATCTTATATTCGACCCGAATGGAAGATAATATGAAAAAAATTTTAGACCCAATTATAGTAATCGAGTATTCAGGTATGAGTATTTTCGAATATGAGTATAGAGACGAATGTGATAAAATCTTACTCATACCTTATCTGATACCCGATATATATATAAGTCTGATTTTTTATTGAAAATAAAATTATTCCACTTCTCGCCTTGAAAATAGTTTGTCTCTTTATCCGATCACCAATGTGTATCTCATCTTCTTTTCTGCAAGAAATGCTTACCTGATCAAAGGAGTGCGCGAGACGAGAAAGAGCAAATAAGTATATTAAAATAATTTATTTCTTTTTAAAAAGAGAATAATAGATAATAATAGTATAATGGGTAGGATATAGATAATCAATCCTTCAACAGGTATGGGATGAGTTCTGAAAGTTAAACACCGATGGGTATGGGGTATGGGAATGGATATAATAAATAAGAATGAGTACGGAAAATATGAAATCCTACCCATTGTCATCCTTAATTTTTAATGAATCGTTAAAAGGGCACCCTACTTTGATTTATTATCAAAATGGTGCCTTATCCCCTTATACATTTACCCTTCTACCCTTGTGTATGATAATTACGACTGACACATGCACTCCCGCTTATATTTTCGCCTAAATCTTGATTTAGGGCCACGTTGTAGCAACTAAGTCATTGTAGCTGCTACACAATTATAGCAGCTACGATTTCATGGCTGCTACAACTATAATAATTTGGGATGGAAATAGGCCAGGCGGCCTACTAGGAGCCTGTGGCCTGGCCTGTATTTGGCCTAGCCTAGCATGGCTTATTTAAAAGTAAAATAATACTCATGCCCATTTGAAAGCTTATTTTTCTTATCAAGTCAGGCCCATGCTCAATATAAAGACTATCAAGCCTGACAGGTCAGCCTGGGTCTGTTAAAATTATATTATATAAATTGTCAAAATAGCTCTTCTTACCAAGAAGACCTTATCTATCACCTTACTTGCCAATACTGTACACCATAAATCTCTTTTATTATAATATACATTTTATATATTTATGGTATATTTATCTAATTTGTTAAATTAGTATTTTGGATAACCTAATTGAATTGTTATATTTTATATATTAGAAGTATTTTGGATAACCGAATTAAATTACAGGTTTTGTAAATAGGCCGCAGGCCAGGCCAAGCTATTAAACAAGCCAGACTTAAGCCAAGAACAAAGACTATAACAGGCCACAGGCCAGGCTCAGGTCAGTTTGTTATTATACAGGCCTGGCTTGTTAAGGTAAATGTCTGGCCTAGCCTAGCCTGTTTTCATCCCTAATAATAATTATAATAACTATGAAATCGTAATTGTTATAATATAAAAAAAACCTTTAATAAAGAGCAATAAGTTCTTTTCTTTTGTAACCATTGAAAAGGAGGTGTTTTTAATATAAGATTGTTACTGATCGAGACACTAATCCGATGTGTATCTTTGAGTTCTTTTTTGATAAACTAATCCGAGTTTGAGTTGAGAAACTAATCTAATGTGTGCATCCTTGAGTCGTGTTTGATAAACTAATCCCAGTCCGGGTTGGGAACTTAATCCAATTCATGCATCTTTAAGTTCATTTTTGATAAACAAATCAAAATTTACCAAAAATAGTAAAAAAGATGCTCGAAGCCTTCGAAAAGACCCTAAACAATATTTTTTAGATCTGAAACTTGGTCGGTTACAAGTTTCACCGGGTAACAAATATAATCCCTGAATAAGCTTCGATTATGTCTCGTTCTGATATTTGAGTCAAAAATTATAACTTTGGAAAGTTTAGTTGTTCCTACATCATTAACTAACCACTTCAATTATAACTCACTACAAAAAAACACTTGTATAAGAGCAATTGTTTAGCAGTGGTTTTAACACCGCTCTTGAAAATCGACCAATTGAATCGGTTTTAACTAAACCATTTCTATTGTCTAGCTTTTAGAACAATTTTGAAACCACTCTTATTGAATAGCTTTAGAATCGCTTTGAAAAACTATGGTTGTAAACCATTCTTAGTGCATAGCTATTAGAAGCAATCTTAATACTATTGATATTGGATACTTTTAGTAGCGGTTCTAAGTCAAATGCTGCTACTAATAGTGTCTATGCTGCTACTAATAGTGTCTATTGCTCGAACTTCTAGGAAAAGTTTTTAAACCACTCATTTTGTATTTTTTGAACATAAATTTGTTCTAATGATGTATAATTGATTTTTAAATTGCATTTATTGGATATTTTTATCACTGATTTGTATAAACTGCTATTGTAAACTGCTCTTATTGATACAACTATTAGAAGCAATCTTACAAATGTAAATATTGGGTACTTTTAGCAGTGGTTATGTGTCAAACATTGCTACTAACAATTTCTATTGCGCTAATTTCTAAGTGTAGTTTTCAAATCGACACCTACGTCGACACTTCCCAGGCCTAGATCTCCACCACCAAAGACACCGCCAAAGACATAATGTCATTCTATGTTTTTTATCGTATATACAATCATTCCATACAAACTTTTCATCAAATATGTGGTCATTCTGTTAATGTTTAAAAAATAATAATTATCAATAAATAAATTTAGTGGATAACTTATCAAACTTAAAATTAATCAATAAATTTTTAAAAAATATATAATTAAAGTGTATCATTTACTTAATTTAATTTAATTTTGTACATGATAAATTTAATATATTTAATTAATTTAAAATATTTATTAGTCAAACAATTTATTCTTCAAAAAATTATAAAATATTAATTTAATTTATATCCATTTTCATTCTTTTCTTATTTTTATTTTTGTTAAAAAAAATATTCATAATATTATTTATATGAATTTTCTTTATTTTCTTATATCTATTACCTTAAGTTTTTCCCCTTAATATTTTTCTCCTAAGCCCATAACTTTCATTCTAGGCTTTACACGCAACCTCTGCGCTTTTATCTTCCTCTCTCCATTACCTAAACCCTAAAGCTCACATCAAAATTCTTTCTTGTTCTTGTATTTAACTCCATCAAAAATCTCACACGTTGAAAACTTTGTCTCTTCCTTTATTCAACTCTAAAACCATAAATCTCACTCATGAAAACCTTTCTCTACTTTTATTTGTTTTTATTCATCTTCCCGCTCCACACTATTAGAATATACAGTTGATATTTTAAATTAATATTTTTTAAAAAAATTATTAAAAATATTTTATAATGACATTTATTTAAAATTATTTATTTTAAAATAAAAATCATATTAAATTATTTATGATCAGAATATTAATAAATATCATCATTATTTTTAGAGAATAATTATTTTTAAATCATATCAACCATATTAATTTTTTTGCCTTTATTAGCCTCTAATAGCAAGTAAAGCTATCTTAAATTTTTATCTTTTCTCTTTCTAGTAGCAACCAGAACCAGAGTCCTTCCATAGGTAATCTTAATCTTGTTGGTTTTGTTTCGGTTGTGGCTTCCTCTCCATGCCCCTGGATTAAAATTCTATTGATTAGAACTAATCCGGTGGAAAGAAAACTTCCCGAACGACCTTTTTCATCATCGTGCTATTCGATTGAGTGATCGCTTGAACAAACTTATTGTTCAAGAAATCTAACTCCTTTATTGATTAGCCGTGGAATAGATGACGAATTATTAGATCGCCGGTTCTTATGTTTATCATCGGGGTCCATGAAAACCAATAAAATTAAACAAGAATAAAATTAAAACAAGATTATACCTCTTGTTTTACCTCTTGATCTTCTATCGTATTCCTATCCTCTTCTTGGGCGTCGTGTGGGCGATGATCCTCCAAGAAACAAAGCCACCAAGACCTCTTCTTCTTCCTTGCTTGCGCCGACCACCAAAGGAGAAGATTTCCCTTCTTCTTCACCTTGCGCCTCCGGCCACCAAAGGAGAAGACCTCCCTTCTTCTTCACCTTGCGTCGCCGGGCAAGACCCTAGCCACTTCTTATGGTTGCCACTGGCCCTTCTCCTTTTCCTCTCAAGCTTGCACCGACCGAGAGTAAAGAAGAGAAGAATAAGAGCCCCCTTCTTGCTTCCTAGCACCGCAACTCAAGAGGAGAGAAGAGAGAAGCGAAGGGAAGAGGAGAGAAAAATTTCTCTCCTTCTTCTTTAGCCGTCGACGCCCCAACCCTAGGAGAGAGAGAGAGAGAGAAAAGAAGAGAGGATTGATTGATCATCCAACAATAGGTGGCTTATGAGGGTATTTATATGCTACAATAGGGACCATGAGGAGGAGTTGGTTTTGGTCTCCTAACGGATCCTCAACCTGACCCGTTAATAATAACCCGCTCCACTAATGCGTTATTATTGAACTACCGCATCAACCCCATAATTAAATATGGGATCCACCATATTATGTGTACATAATCTCCCCGTGTTTAAAATATCGCATGCCCATTAATTAATTAAATTACTGATAATTTAATTAATTAATATCTAATTCCAAGAGTAGTACTACTCAACCTTATCATCATGTCGGACCAAGTCCACCTGTAGGATTTACATGATAATCCTTATAAGCTCCTCAAGGGGACATCATCATCCTAAAATAATTAGGACATGGTTTCCTTCTATAATCAACGGCACACCATGTAAATAATATTATTTCTTAATTTATCGGGTCTATTGATTTAACGAATAAATCTCGCCCATTGGTAAATTAAAGAAATAAATATTAAGTACATATGCCCGTTATTATATCGGGATTAAGAGCATGTACATCATAATAACCGAGGTCTTGTTCGATTATATAGTCAGTATAAATCGAACAAACTCAAATCGGTTCTGCTTAATACACACAAAGTGCATTACTGTAATTCTATAGTCAAGATAGACTAATACCAAATTACAGTAGAATCATTCCAATGGTCT
Source organism: Boesenbergia rotunda (assembly GCA_024364735.1). Taxonomy (NCBI): domain Eukaryota; kingdom Viridiplantae; phylum Streptophyta; class Magnoliopsida; order Zingiberales; family Zingiberaceae; genus Boesenbergia; species Boesenbergia rotunda. Next base: position 175,954 of record JAGFNQ010009392.1, on the reverse strand, counting down.
GTCCAAATCCATCTCGGCTGTGAGCCACTACTTATACTTTACAAGGAATTGACAACATGATCTTCTGTGTGGTATCAGACACCATGTTACCTACAATGTAAAGTATTGGACAATTGCACACATATATAAAAAGCAAACACACAACCATTGTGATTCTTATTCCAAAATAGATGTTCATACAAAAACTAGGCTTATAGTATACATCCTAACAAATCTCATTTTCCCATAGGTAATCAAATTCGTTTACTAGACCTCGATATTGTTGGACTTATTAAGAATAATTTATCCTGAATCCTAAACTCTAAACCTTAAATACTGAATATGAGGACCAAAAAGGTTATATATTTTCATAATGGAATGATATTATCTACTCTGAGCCTAAACCCTAATAGATTTATTTTTAGGCTCTACCCAAAAGGTCTAATACCAATGGAAATATCTTTCATCTTAATAAACCCATAATCATTTCCATGTATTTAGCTAAAAAAACCCATATTAATGACAAGTAATCACTATTCCGTCATTAATTGAGTTTAGCGACGAAACTATGACAAAAATATAGTAGTTGGAAGATATTGGGTCGTAGACGGTTTGGGTGATAGAATTTAATTTTCAATCGCTAATTAGTGATAGAATATAATTCCAAGCATGGATAAAATTAGAGACAGAAACATAGTTTCGGTCGCTAATTGTACTGACTGAATTGACGTTTCCGTCGCTAATCATAGTGATGGCATATGTTTCCATAGCTAATTAGTGATAGAAAAGTAAATTCCATCACTAATTGATGTGTAAAATATGGTTAAAATAATAATAATAATAAATAAATAAATAAATATATACAAAAAATAAATAGATAAATATATATAGTTATATATATAAACTTATATATAATCACCATAAATAGGAGTTAAAAATTGGAAACAATCATATGTAAAATTTGGAATAATTTTTTTGAATTTTTGAAAATATTTGTGGGATTAATTGGACACAAAATAGGTTAGTTACGAATTAATTGAGGAGAAGATTATATATATATTTATAAACACCTCCTTTAAATCTCCACCGTGTTTTTTCCCCTCACCGCCGACCCCCTCTTCTCTCCCTCTCATCGCCGACACCGCCCCTCGCGTAGCTCCGGCCGACCCATTCTTCCCTTCTTCCGCGCGCGACAACCTCAGCCATACAACCCTTTGCTCGTCCTCTTCTCTGTGCGAGCGCGAGTCGACGGCAAGGTTCCACCTTAGGGAGCTTTCGACGCTGTGGACAACGTTGTGTGGGGAGGGGAGTTCATCGCCGGCCTCTTCTTCTCCTGCACGCAATCCTTCAGTACTCCACACGGTCGAGATCCAACGCCGACAAAACCTTGGATCGGAGTAGGGGAGGTCGACTTTCACGTGTGGGCATTAATGAGAGGTAAGGATCTGGAGGTTTGAGAAGTTGTTTCGTGTAAAAGTCTGGATAGATTCATGGTTTCTGAATTTGATCTTGGGGTAGTGTACGTTTCAAATTAGTGTTTTGGCTTGTGAAATATTGTTGTGAGCTTAGTTTTGTTTTTTGTGAATTTGTGATGCATTGTGCCATGATCTATAAAATGGAGTTCATCATTGTTTAGGTTTGGTGTTAGTTGATACTTTGGTCAGAGTCTATATTGGTTGTGCGGCTATGTTATTTTGAGTTAGATGTGTAGCATCAGGTGGAGTAGATTGGTGAATCTTGTTAAGATGGATTGTGGTTGGTTTCTTTGATGTAGCTATGAGCCACATGGGTAGTTCAGGGATTCAGTTTGGGGTTTGTTTCTAAATGGGTAGATTAGCTTGGTTTGATGTTTCCCTTGAGTTTCCATTGTTACCGTGAGCTACTTTTAGGGTAAGTACGGATTAGATCCTTGGGTTTAATAACGAGGGTATTTTGGTATAGACCCGATCATGTAAGTTGAGGGTTAATTAAGCTTAGATAAGTGTTATTTAATTCAGTGACTTAAACTATATTTTTGATACAGGATTCTGATTTTATACAAGCACTTGGACGTGAAGTTTACATGGATATATTCATCATTTAAGGCGGATACTTCCTATTTGATTCTTGTAAATTCCTTTACCTTAATTGCATGGTTGATTGTTTATCTGAGTAGGTTGCTTTACTTTAAATCTATTTATCTTTGTTTTTCTGCTTGATACTTATTCTTGCTTGACCTTTGAGCAATAATTCAAATTGTTCAGTTATATAGTCTCATCTTTTGGCTTCTGATCTAAAGAGTACCGTGTGTACGCTGTGCTGTAGAATAATCATTTGACCTATCTAGGGTTTGGTTGGTATTAGAAAACCCTACCCGATAAATTAGTGTTGGTGCAGGGAGCACCTAAGTCAAATCTGAGTTTTGATAATGACAAAGGGTTCAGAAGTTAAGGTGCTATTGTGATCTAACATGTTTACTGAGTGTGCAGAAAAAGTCCTAGGTACACTAGGCAAGAAGTCCTGGCAAAGGGCTGGGCAATGAAGTCCTGGTCATGGACTGGGCAAGAAGACCTGACCGAAAGTCGGGCAAAGAAGTCCTGGTCGAGGACTGGGCAAGAAGTCCTGTCAAGGGGCTGGGCACCGAAGACCTGACCGGAAGTTGGGCAAGAAGACCTGACCGCAAGTTGGCCACAAAGACCTAGTCAAGTGGATTGGGCAAAAGTCCAACCGGAGGAGCCAGTTGGCAAAAGGTAAACTCTCCTGAGAGGAGTAGGTGAAGATGCTTTTCCCGTCGAGGGAACAGTAGGCGTCGGTTCGACCTAGGGTTCCATTTGGGAGACCCAAAATCAGAACCAAGACACCTACGGCTGTAACTAATGGCTAACACATTTGCTTGTTGTGTTTTGGAACTAACCTGAGTTGCAGGATCGAAGGACTGGTCTTCTGCAAGTGAGGTGCCTCACTGGGGCTAGGCGCCCGGATGGACTCAGGCGCCCGTATGGATACGGGCGCCCCAGTGTAAAGGCAAAACACCAACCACAACAGCGAAGCCTCTGGACCAAGGCAGATCAGGCGCCCGTGAGGTCACGGGCGCCCCCATCAGCTCAAGCGCCCAAGTGGAGATGGATAAGCGCTGACCGAGCCTGCGGATAAGGGTTCGCGCTGGGAAGGCCACATGTCAGGCGCCCCATTCATTACAGGCGCCCGTATGGGTGCTATAAAAGGGGGTTCACCACCAAGGCTTCAACATCAATTGCTCTCAACGCTCCAAACCTTTTCGTTCAAGCGCTACACTCCGGCAAACTCCGACTTCGAGATTCCAGCGCCGACGACGACCCTCTGCTCCGAAATTCGATCCACCTCGGGCGTCGGTTATGAAAAGTGTTGCAAGTTTAATTTTCTGATCTACTTCTGTACTTAATTTGTAAAACTCTTATTGCGATTATAGAATTGCCCAAAGTAAACGGTCAAGGACCGTGGGCCTTGGAGTAGGAGCCGACCGCGACTTCGAACCAAGTAAAACCGACTTGTGTTCTTGTGTGTTCTTTCATTTTCCGCTGCGTATATTCTTTAACTTTCTGAAAAATTTTATAACGATATTCACCCCCCCCTCTATCATTTTTCTCCGATCCAACAAGTGGCATCAAAGCGGGTGGCTCAAATTTGGTGCAACCACCAATTTGAGAGTCTTTTTCAGATTTTACAAAATTATTTTAATTTTTTTTTTCTTTCTTCGAATTTTTCTCGTTAACCGAGGTTGGTGCAACACCACTCGATCGTTTTCATTTTGATTAATTTTCTTCCGCGCTACTAATCCAAAACGAAGTCTTGGGACAAGATTTCTCTGTTTTTGTTTTTTTTTCATAAATTATTATAGCCATGCAAGAGGGTTTCAGCACAGCCAGACCACCGCTCTTTAGTGGAGAAGATTTCTCCTACTGAAAAAGTCGGATGGAAGTCCACCTGAAAACTCAGGTGGATATGTGGATAATAATCCAATCTGGCCTCGAAATCCCCAAGAACGCAGAAGGAGTGGCACAGCACTACTCTGAATGGGACGCCTCGCTGAAGAAAAAGATCGAGGCTGATGCAAAGGCAACTCAGACGTTGCAGTGTGGATTAACCAAGGAAGAGCAGAACCGGGTGGGACCTTTCAACAGCGCCAAAGAACTTTGGAGCAAATTGATAGAGCTGCACGAAGGTACCTCCAACACCAGAATCAGCAAAAGGGATCTGTTACTCAACAGACTCTACACAATAAAAATGAATGAGAGTGAATCAGCAGCACAGCTCCACGCTAGAATCCAGGAGCTGTTGAACGGCCTGCACACAATCAGTCACAAGGTAGAGAACCGTGTCCTAATCAGGTATACCTTAAATGCATTCCCAAGGAATACTCTGTGGGCATCTATGGTAGATGCTTACAAGGTTTCTAGGGATCTTTCAAAAATTAAATTAGATGAACTTTTTTCAGAATTAGAATTACACGAACAGACTAACTGCACTTTGGCCGAGAAAAGTATTGTTTTTCTTGCAGGTAAACCCCAAGGAAAAGTCGAGAAGAAAAAGCCTCAACCTGCTCCCGAGTCTGACTCAGAAGATAGTGAAGGGGATCGACCCAAGTTAGTGTGGCTAGCTCGGGACTACTACAAGGAGCTCAAGCATCAAACCAACAGAAAGAAAGCAAGCCGACGAAAGGAAGATCCAGCTGAACCTTCAAAAACCAAACCGAATGTCACTTGCTATGAATGCAACAAGAAGGGTCATTACAAATCAGAGTGCCCCAATCTGAAGGAGACGAAGAAGACTCGAAGGAAGAAGGCTCTCCAAGCCACTTGGGACGAATCCTCCTCCAAAGAAGAAGAAGAGGCCCCACAGTCAAATCTTCTCGCCTTAACCGCTTCGGAAGACATCGACACCGGATCGGAATCAGAGCCAGACGACGGAAGGCTCACAATTTCTGAGAACGGCAAAATAACGGTAAGAGGTTATTCCGAAGTCGAATTATCTAAGTTAATAGCTTACTTATCTCGTAACTTGGTGAAATCCAAAATCCGAGTCGAATCCCTCCGACAGGAAGTAAAACTCCTGAAAGAGGAAGCTGACTCTAGATCCTTGACCGAGAAGGTTCAAGAAGGAACCTCTACTCAAGTTGAAAAGCTTGAGAAAGAGAACTCCTCCTTGAAAACTCAAGTCAAGGAGTTCAGAGCGGCTTTAGAACGATTTACTTCGGGTTCCAAGGGTCTTGACATGATCCTTGGAAAACAGAAGTTCGTTCTTAATCGATCTGGGTTAGGGTATCGAACCAAGTCGAGACAACGGTCGTATTATGCTGTATTGAACCAACCTAGAGCCAAATTTCAAGCATGGGTACCCAAGCTTTGCTTGAACAACCAAGCTGGACCAAACCAGTATTGGATCCCCAAGGATAAGATTCACATCTTGCCTAATCATTATCGTGGCTTTAGTCCAGGGGGAGCCAATTTAAAAATAATTTTTGTAATTAGATATTTTTTTTGTTAATTCTTTAATTTTATTGCATGCTTGCTTCTTTATTTTTTTCTACAAATTATTATGTTTAGACCTAGGACTGGTTAGACTAAGGACTAAAATGATTTAATTGAAATTTGAACAACATAGTATTGGGTGGAGGTGAGATGATAGTACGTTAGGGAAGCCATTGTTTGGTGGAACTAGCCGAAGCTACTGATCCAAGACCCAGACTAGTTAGACCAAAATCTTTCAAGGAGTAACTTGAAGATGAATTTTCAATAAAAGACTTTGTCAAGAAAAAGGTTGATGATCCAATAAGGCTACGACCAAAGAAGGTCTAGTGTCTTGCCAAGACCTAGAAGCCATTCATTGAAAATCAAATTCATTTTACTATTATCAGATTTGAATCTAACACAAACTTCAATTAATCATAGATTCAACCACGTTTAAAAATAAACTTAAAACATAATTAATTTTTTTAAAAAAATAATTCAACCTTTCAAATTAACCATGATTTCAAAATAAAATCTTTATTTCTGTTAAAACCTGTCTCACAAAACCCATAAGGTTAACGTGATTGATAACTCTAGATTGGGTGAGATAGATTAGGTTGTGAAAATCAATTTAAGCTATCCTCAATTCTAATTGGATCCAAATCAATAAATACTTTATGTGTAAGAACATAAAAATTTGGACCAATGGATGTTGGATAGCGGATGCTCTAGACACATAACTGGAGACAAATTGAAATTCACCAAACTCAAGTTCAAGAACCTAGGCTCAGTAGCATTTGGCAATAATGCTACACTTCAAGTCATTGGGTCAGGTAACATTGAACTCAAATCCGATTTTGTGATTAAAAAGGTACTCTTGGTTGAGAACTTTAAATTGAATTTTCTTAGTATAAGTCAATTATGTGATACTTGCTATATAGTTACCTTTACCAACTCTGACTGCCTAATTAAAAACCTTCAAGACTCAGAAGTCATGCTAAAGGGCACTAGGAAAAATAATGTTTATACTATCAATCTACCCTTTTACCTAAATGCCTCTTAACTCAGCTAGAAGAATCTAACCTCTGACATAGGAGATTAGGTCACACTAATCTAAGACTAATTTCAAAAATCACTCAACTTGGTCTAATTAAAGGAGTTCCAAAAATTAAGAAATATGAAAACACGATATGTAACTCGTGTAACCAAGGTAAACAAACCAGGTCTAATCACAAGCAAATTCAATCAGACCTAACTCAAACCACACTTGAGCTCCTGCACCTTGACCTATTTGATTCACACGGAGCCAAGTCACTAAGCAGAAACTGGTACTGCTTAGTCATTATCGATGATTACTCTAGGTTTAGTTGGGTTAGGTTCCTAAAAACTAAGGATGAAACCCTAAACCTGTTTATTGATTTATGTAAGATAATTGAAAATCAAAAAGATACCAAAATCAAAAGACTTAGGAGAGATCACGAGGGAGAGTTTGAGAATCAAAGGTTTGAGGAATTTTGTAGAATAAACGGGTATATTCATGAATTTTCGTGCCCTAGAACCTCCCCAGCAAAATGGGATAGTAGAAAGGAAGAATAGAACCCTACAGGAAGCCGCTAGGACCATGCTCAATGAATTCATCCTAGCTAACCAATTTTGGGCAGAAGCAATAAGTATGGCTTGTTATATCTAAAATAGGGTCATAATTAACAAAAGACACAATAAAACTCCCTATGAGCTATATTACCATAGACTGCCCAACTTACATTACCTAAGGGTCTTCGGATGCAAAGTACATATCCTAAACACCAAGGACTACCTAGGTAAATTTCAGTCTAAGTCAACTCCAGAAATATTCTTACGATATTCAACAACAAGTAGGACATATAGAGTCTACAATAAACAAACTAATAAAATTGAAGAAACAATGAATTTAATCTTTGATGAGGAAATCAATCCAAAACCTGATAATCAAAACCTGAACCCATCAAATATCGATCAAGGGGAAAACGAGCCACTTACTGAACCATCAGTTGAACCACTAGTTGAACCTCTAAATGAACTGACTCTTGAACCAACTATTGCATCATCTGAACCAATATCTGAACCAACCCAAATAATTGAACAAAATACTTAATCAAACCGTCCAGCCGGACCTGAGGCTGAACCAAGTTCTAAAAGAACTATGAAACCCAGACTCAGTCACCTGTCTGATCAAATTATGGGTGATCCAACCTTAGGAGTCAGAACTAGGTCTTCCTATAGAAATCTTAGTCAGACCGCACATGTTTCAAAAATTAAACCTAAGACTATAGAGGAAGCCCTACCTGATCCTAATTGGATCATAGCTATGCAAGAGGAATTAGCACAATTTGAGAGAAACCAAGTCTGGGAACTAGTATCTAAACCTGAGGGCAAGTCTATTATAGATACTAAGTGGGTATTTAGGAACAAACTAAATGACCAAGGGGAAATAGTCAGAAACAAAGCCCTCTTAGTAGCTAAAGGGTTCAGTCAAGTCGAAGGGTTAGACTATGATGAAACCTATGCCCCAGTAGCCAGACTTGAGTCCATTAGAATGTTGTTAGCATTCGCAACCCATAGAGGATTCAAACTTTACCAAATGGACGTTAAGTCAGCCTTTCTAAATGGATTCATTAAAGAAAAAGTCTATGTAGGACAACCCCCCAGCTTTGAGGACCTAGAAAAATCTGACTACGTTTTCAAACTTAATAAGGCACTTTATGGGTTAAAACAAGCACCTAGGGCATGGTATGAACGCCTATCAACTTACCTTATTTCTAAGGAATTTAAACAAGGATAAATTAACTCAACTCTATCTGTTAAAACCTTAGAAAAAGACATTTTCCTTGCCCAAATCTATGCTGATGACATAATCTTCAGATCCACCAACTCAAACTTTTTAAAAGAATTTGTAAAAATAATGGAAAACGAATTCGAAATGAGCTTAGTTGGTGAGCTCAACTTCTTTTTAGGACTGCAAATAAAGCAAACTAGGGATGAAAATTATGTTCACCAATCCAAATATGCTATGGAGTTAATAAAGAAATTTAAAATGGATAACTCCAAAAGCATAAGTACCCCTATGACCACAAATGTAACAATTGATAGTGATCCTGATGGTAAACCTGTAGATCTTAAGCTATACCGAAGTATAATTGGAAGTCTACTTTACCTTACAGCTAGCAGACCTGATATCCTATTCTCTGTAGGAATATGTGCTAGATACCAAACATGTGCTAAGGAAACACACTTAGCAACCCTAAAAAGAATACTTAGATATATTAAGGGCACCCTAAATGTAGGGATTTGGTATCCTAGGACCTCAACCTTTGACTTTTCAAGATACTCTGATTCTGACTATGCTGGATGTAAACTAGATAGAAAAAGTACAAGTGGAAGCTGCCAACTTTTAGGAAATAGTCTAGTCAGTTGGTGCAGTAGAATGCAACACTATGTAGCTCTATCTACAACCGAAGCAGAATATGTTGCTTTAGGAGAGTGTGTAGCACAACTCCTATGGATGATGCACACTTTTAAGGACTTCCAGCTTGATTACACCCAAACCCAAGTCTACATTGATAACATAAGTTCAATCAATCTAACTAAGAACTCAATCCAATACTCTAGAACAAAACATATAGAGGTTAAACATCACTTAGTAAAGGATCTTGTAGCCAGGGGTGAAATAGCCCTTAAGCATGTAGACTCAAAGTCAAACTTAGCTGATATCTTCACCAAACCCTTACCTGAGTCTGAGTTTAGCTCACTAGGAAGGCAGTTAAGGTTATGCTTAGTAGAATAGGACTGCTCTACATGTTTTTCAAAAATTTATTTTTGTTATTTAATATGTTTGAAAAATCATTTTTGTCTTGAAATTTAAAATGATTTTTCGACTTAGTTTTTTTAAAAACTTACCTCCTACAAAACTAGGGCTTTTTCGTAAATAGACTTAGCTTAGGCCCTAACCCTAGAACTGCATGCACCTATAGATCTAGAAGCCAGCATCTCACAAGTACCTTAGGGTACTTTTGATTGACAACCTAAACTGGGTTGAGATGCTTAGGTCTATACCTTGATTCAAGATGCTTTAAGTCAGTGCATCTGCAGTAATTGGGGTAATAAATACACAGTGAACAGTAATCAGGTTAAATGTCAAGCTTAGAAAATCTAACTTGATCAGATCACTTAACTTGACTAACCCTAGCGAAAGCTACTATTTATGACAATTAGTAAGTAGCTAACTGGGTTAGACAAGACCCGAAAGAGAAAATCTAAATTGATTTGGTCCAGTTTATGCTTAGAATTGGTTCAATACAGAACTTTACTTTCCTTACTCAATTTTTTGCTATAATAATTTTTTTTGATATATGGCAAAGGGGGAGAGATTGGAAAGGAGAGAAAAGAAGTTTTTTCGAAGATTTTTAAATTTTTTTTCCAAATTAAGTTTTTCAAAATCTTTTATCTCCTTTTTCAAAAAGTAAAGTAACGAAAATACCTACAAATATTTGTTTTCAAATCTAAAGCATTTCAAAAATATTTTGGAAAATTTTCTAAGTGCATAACTCAAAAGTTTATTTTGAAAATTTTCTAAGTGCTTAACTCAAAAGTTTATTTTGAAAATTTTCTAAGTTCTTAACACAAAAGTTTATTTTGAAATTTTTCTAAGTGCTTAACTCAAATTTATTTTGAAAATTTTCTAAGTGCTTAACTCAAATTTATTTTGAAAATTTTCTAAGTACTTAACTCAAATTTATTTTGAAAATTTTCTAAGTGTTAAAAACCTGAATAGTTTTTTTGGAAAATTTTTCTCTAACTTGAAAATCTTTTGGAGAATTTTCTAAGTGTTGAAAACCTGAAAAATCTTTTGGAAAATATTTTTAAGGATAATCAAGGACTTAGAAGTGTTTTAAAAAACCCCACATATGTTTGAAAAACACAGGGGGAGAATTTTTACAGGGGCAGCAAATTACATATCTTTTACATTGCTTGTTTCTTTAACTTAACTTTTTGAACCGTGTTGCCATAAATCACAAAGGGGGGATTATTGGTGCAGGCAGCACCTAAGTCAAACCTGGGTTTTGATAATGGCAAAGGGTTCAGAAGTTAAGGTGCTATTGTGATCTAACATGTTTATTGAGTGTGCAGAAAAAGTCCTAGGTACACTGGGCTAGAAGTCCTGGCAAAGGGCTGGGCAAAGAAGTCCTGGTCAAGGACTGGGCAAGAAGTCTTGGTCGAGGACTGGGCAAGAAGTCCTGGCAAGGGGCTGGGCACCGAAGACCTGACCGGAAGTTGGGCAAGAAGACCTGACCGGAAGTTGGGCACGAAGACCTAGTCAAGTGGATTGGGCAAAAGTCCAACCGGAGGTGCTGGTTGACAAAAGGTAAACTCTCCTGAGAGGAGTAGGTGAGAACGCGTTCCCCGTCGAGGGAATAGTAGGCGTTGGTTCGACCTAGGGATCCATTTGGGAGACCCAAAGTCAGAACCAAGACAGCTACGGCTATAACTAATGGCTAACACATTTGCTTGTTGTGTTTTGGAACTAACCTGAGTTGCAGGATCGAAGGACTGGTCTTCTGCAAGTGAGGTGCCTCACTGGGGCTAGGCGCCCGGATGGACTCAGGCACCAGTATGGATACGGGCGCCCCAGTGTAAAGGCAAAACACCAACCACAACAGCGAAGCCTCTAGACCAAGGCAGATCAGGCGCCCGTGAGGTCACGGGCGCCCCCATCAGCTTAGGTGCCCAAGTGGAGATGGATTAGCGTTGACCGAGCCTGCGGATAAGGGTTCGCGCAGGGAAGGCCACGTGTTAGGCGCCCCTATCATCACAGGCGCCCGTATGGGTGCTATAAAAGGGGGTTCACCCCCAAGCCTTCAACATCAATTGCTCTCAACGCTCCAAACTTTTTCGTTCAAGCGCTACGCTCCAGCAAACTCCAACTTCGAGATTCCAGCGCCAACGACAACCCTCTGTTCTGAAATTCGATCCATCTCGAGCGTCGGTAACGAAAAGTGTTGCAAGTTTAATTTTCTGATCTACTCTGTACTTAATTTGTAAAACTATTATTGTGATTATAGAATTGCCCAAAGTAAACGGTCAAGGACCGTGGACCTTGGAGTAGGAGCCGACCGCGACTCCGAACCAAGTAAAACCAACTTGTGTTCTTGTGTGTTCTGTCATTTTCCGCTGCGTATATTCTTTAACTTTTCGAAAAATTTTATAACGATATTCACCCCCCCCCCTCTATCATTTTTCTCTGATCCAACAATTAGTGCATGTTTATTTACCTTGTTATCGATATTGGTTTCCCTATGTTTATTTACTTTGGTGTTATTTATGTTTACGTATCGTATTGATTGCATGTTTGGATCTGATTGAGGTTGTGTATATTGGTGACATGCATCATAACATTCAGGTCAATGACCACTGGCTCCCTAATGGTTGAGATGGGTCGTCGGGTATATTTTCTGTTGTGCTACGCTCAGTTGGAGTTGTGTGCAAACAGTTGATACTCCCCAGGTGTTTGGAGTTCCCACAGGTGTTTCGGGATTTTTCATATCAGGGTCACAGTTATTGTGGTGTATTTGCATAGCCTCAGGTGCTTGGCGCTTGTATCTTGTCCACCCAATCTATCCAATGTAGCGGTGGTTGGTGTGTGTACAGTACAGGTTATGACATCATGCTCATATTATGCATCGTCCATTTGCTGCACTTGTTTGAGCTATGTTTGTTGCATTTGATTGACATACATATATGGTTATGATTTGCATTTTATTATATGATCTGGATATGTTCGGCGGTATTACCAGTTTATGGAGGTGTTAGGAGGATTGTTGATTTTTCCCCTGTGTGTTACATAGTTTTCATGTATGTTTTATTTGCGTAGATGCATTTAATTTATGTTCTTTATTCCGAAGACTGTATATCCTTTGCTTTCTTTATGCTTGTTTTACCCTTTTATATACCATGTATTTATTTATTCTTATACCCGCAGAGTTCCACCCGGAACTCATAACCCCTTGTTCTCCTTTTTGTTTCAGGTAGTCGATAGTCGTGTCTCGTGCTGCCATGAGAGGATCCAGCTGCCAGTCCCCACTCTTGACTAGGTTGTTTCCATTTCCGTACTTTCGTGTTATTTTTTATCGTATTGGTGTCACTTTGGTTTTGTTATTATTTTGGATGATATTTGATTTTTTGTTAGATGTGTATTTAATTGCTTCCGCTGAATTTTAATTTGTTGTATATTAGTTTATGAAAATTTATTTATTTTGAATATCATTTATTATGTAAATTATTTAACTTCATGGTTATGGTATTTTCTTTTATTTCTGACTATGTATATGTCAGTCGAGTGTGGCTGAGCTTTATATGTGTGGAGTGATGTATGTATAAGTTTCAGATTGTCTGTCGTACAGGGGAGGTGCGCCTAATTTTTGAGTGAGCACGGGCCTCTGGGGGCATGACATGATGAATGAAAAACTATTTCAATTATGTTAATAAACGGCAAAATTTATGATTTTGTCACTAATTATCATAGAGAAAACACTTCTTATTATGATAATTATAATGGAATTCAAGGTTTTGTCGCTAATTATTGATAGAACCTTTAATTTCGTCGCTAATATTCTAAAATTTCACAGATTCTTCTTCAAATTTGCAATTACCTCGCTAATATTCTAAAATTTCACATATTCTTCTTCAAATTTGCAATTACCCTGTTTACATTTTTCATATCATTAGAGACCATCACAAAATCAATACAAACCTTGTTTACATTTCATTACACTATATACAAACATTCACAATTCATAAACAAATAATTAATCCTGTCACGGCCCCAGAGGCTCATGCTTCCTCAAAAATTGGGCAGGACAGCGAACAAGTTAGAGCATATATACATAACATCTCACAAATATAGCTTAGCCAGAAACGGCTAGCATCACAAAAATAAAGAAAATAAACACAATCACGCAGTTTATAATAATTGGATGGCTCAGCCATCACAAACAAAAAAGAAAACTCCAAAGAACGTTCAAAAGAAACATATCGGCTTAATACGAAATAAACAGCACTCAACTAAGACAAATATCGGACTAATAAAATCAATCCAGTCTTGAAAATGAAAATGCAGAAACAACGAAAATGCGGAAAGTACTGCGATAATAACCCAATATGGAGACAAACTCGACAACGTGGGACTAACAATTGGATCCTCTCCTGACTCCAAGAAATGCAACTACCTAATACCTGAAATAAAAATAGATGGTAGCAGTGGTGAGTCCAGGTGAAATTTGCGGGTATATGATTAGACAACAGCACGACATAATAAAGATAGAACAAGTAGAGAAAATTGTTGGATCGAGAAAATACGATAGAGGGGGGTGAATATCGTAAAACCGTTTCGGATTAGATTGAGAGAAATTACGCAGCGGAAATAAAAAAAACAAACGTGAACACAAGGTTTTTTACTTGGTTCGGAGTCGCGGTCGGCTCCTACTCCAAGGCCCATGGTCCTTGACCATTTACTGCGGGCAATTCTATAATCGCGCAAGTTTTTACAAAAATTTGTACAGTAATAGTGCAGTAAAAAGTACAATTATGCTCTTTGTTACCGACGCCCGGTGTAGATCATTCTCTGGTGCGGAGGGTCATCATCGGCGCTTGAATCTCGAGATCGGAGGTTTCCGGAGCAGAGCGCTTGAGTCGAAGAGCGTAGAGGCGTTGGAAGAATTGATCCCGAAGCCTTGGGGGGGTAAACCCCTTTTATGGTACTCCTCGGGGCGCCCGGGACGCTGGGGGCGCCTAACACGTGCCTTCGGATCCGAGAATCCTCATCCGAAGCTCGGTCAAGGCTTATCCCTCCAGAATCGGGCTCGGAGCTGACGGGGGCGCCCGGGACACAGGGGGCGCCCGGGTTGACTTGGTCTGCTAGCTTCTCGACTGACTTGAATTCTATCTACTTCGTTGGCTTGGGCCCAGGGCGCCCGAGGCATCCGGGGCGCCCGGGACCATGGGGGCGCCCGGGAGCATGAAGGCGCCCAGCCCAGTGAGCTTCCGAAGCAGTTCTTTGCTCAATCTTGTTTTGCCTTCACCTTGGGGGCGCCCGGGACCTTCGGGGCGCCCTACCCAGCTGCTGCCCCTCTCCTTTGGGCCGTTTTGAGTTGCAGAAACTCGTTCCTTCGGTCCTGCATCCAGGGTTAGTTCCAAAACAACACAACAGCAAGAGTATTAGATAATTTTTACAGTCGTAACTGTCTTGATTCTGACTTTGGGTCTCCCAAATGGAACCCTAGGTCGAACCGATGCCTACTGTTCCCTCGACGGGGAACGCGTCGTCACCTACTCCTCTCAGGAGAATTTACCTGTTGCCAACAGGTTCCTCTGGTTGGACTTTTGCCCAGCAGTCCTTCGCCAGGTGCCTAGCAGTCCTTCGCTAGGTCTTCGTTACCAAGCAGTCCTTCGCCTGGTGCCTAGCAGTCCTTCGCTAGGTCTTCGTTACCAAGCAATCCTTCGCCTGGTGCTTAGCAGTCCTTCGCCTGGTGCCTAGCATTCCTTCGCTAGGTCTTCGACTCCTAGCAGCCCTTCGCTAGGTGCACAGCAGCCCTTCACCAGGTCTTAGGGTTTCGATGCCTAGCGGTCCTTCGTTAGGTGTCTAGCAGTCCTTCGCTAGGACTTCAATCTGTACATTCAAGTAACATATTAGATAAAAATAACATCTTAACTTTTGAACCCTTTGCCATTATGAAAACCCAGGTTCGACTTGGTGCTGTCTGCACCAACAAAAACAACAAGTACAGTCTCTAAGAAATATAAGAATACCTAAACATGTATAACAT
Source organism: Boesenbergia rotunda (assembly GCA_024364735.1). NCBI lineage: Eukaryota > Viridiplantae > Streptophyta > Magnoliopsida > Zingiberales > Zingiberaceae > Boesenbergia > Boesenbergia rotunda. Next base: position 160,653 of record JAGFNQ010009392.1, on the reverse strand, counting down.
ATAAAATAACATGGCATAAAACAAAATAACAACTAAACATGTACGAAAAACCTCATGATATCAAAATATCAAAACATACATGCATGTCAACCAAATGTAGCAAATATAGCTCATATAAATGCAACAACCACAAGAAAATGCATAAATGCAATATATGCATATGATGCAATGACATGTGTCACCCCTGACGCTAGTCAGGCCGCCAACACATCACATTTATGTGACCGAGTGGGTAGGGTTATGACAACTATACGCACTCCAACAAATACCACAGATATATGTGGTTGAGTGGACAGGATGCTGGGGAGCCAACTACTCCAATCCCCGATATATAGGGGGAGCTATCTGTAACGCCCGCTTTTTTTTTTAATAAAGCGGCGTTACGCTAACATACTTAGGGCATGTAACATCATACTGCAGCGGAATAACTTTAACTTTACACTTACATGCCCCCTATTACCATTCTTAACATAGTGACATGGAAACTTGGCATATTGACTTCATACTTAAACATCTTATCATATCATGCTTAACATCATATCATGAAGTTCCATGAGTCATTATTCGAGCATAGAGATGTCAAAAGTAAAGTTCTAGCATAAACGGTAAACATATGATTTCCTGGGCCAAGTCACTATCACACACATTTGTTCTTGCCCTCCTGCTGCTTCCTCACTGTCCCCTTGCATGATCTGCGGTATAAGGAAAGAAGACTATAAGCACACAGGCTTAGTAAGACTCTTTCCTACTCACTAAAACCGTTCGTCATTATTCATAAGCATATGAAACATGATCATCATTTAATCATAAACATGAAGCATAAACATAACCCTACTTAAACTTAACATGGCATGATACATAGCATAATCATAACATAATTAAACATTTCTATCATGGCATAAAGCATGGTATAAACATAATCATAACTAGACATTCTTAACATGGCATGGAACATGGTATAATCATAACCATAAATAGACGTAATCATAAGCATAAATCATAATTAGATATGGTATAAACATGGCATGGAACATGGTATAGACATAATCATAAGGTATAAACCAACCTATATGACATAACATAAGCATGTTTTCCATCATAGCATATGGACATCTTCTTAACATAATCATGACATAAAACATTTACTATCATACACATTTCTTAACATGAAGCATAAACATAAACATCATTATCATGGTATAATGCATAACTTGGATGAATGCATGGATAGAATGCATATGTATATATATAAGGATGCTTAACTTTTAAAAACATACTTTTTTTTTAAATACTTAAACATAATCATCACATTGTTGGGGTCCCCGGCTTGTACCACATACATACATCATGGTGCGCATCCCTAAGTAAATACAAGGTAGCTAGCTAATAAGCGTCATTTTGTTGATCATTTCATATGCTTAAATCCGTATTTGACCCATATTTTACTTGTATAATTGTGGATTTACTCTAGGTTCTAGGATTTATACTCTTTTTGGACTTAATTACAAATTTTGATATTTTCGAGTTGTTTTGTCACTAAATTTTTGATCTACTCTTGTAGGCTTGAAGGGATCATGGACCTAGGTCAGGTTGGGTCAAATGTTGAGTCAAATGTGGACTAAATCAAGTGATCAAGCGACGACTCATTTGGACCGTCCGATGCAAGAACGGTTAGATCTAGACCATCTGAGAACTTTTGATCAATCTGAGCTGGGATTAAGGCTAATCAAGCGATCAGATCAAGATCTGAGAGTTTCAGCCCAATCGGAGATCATCTAGCCGTTGGATCACGATCAGAGTGATCTAGACCATCCATACAAAGATCAAGGTGATCTGAACCATCCGTTGGAGATCTGGCAGATCCGAGCTACCACAAGGATGATCCTGATCTCTGATCGAGATCTGGAAATTTTGAATCAAATCGGACAAAGATCCACCGTTGGATGAAGCGGGATTAATCTCAGCTGTCCAATGCTTTAACTACTTAAACGTCGCCTCTGTTCAGATCCGAGGGTCGCGTCTTCTCAGTTCTTCAGCTCAGTTTTGAATTTTCTTCACCGGTTCTTCAGTTTTTTCGGCGATTTCTTCCATTGAAGGCGTGGCCAACTCGATCACGATCTTGGAGCATGATCTGGATCCTTGGAAGAGGCTCTAATGGAATTTCTATCTCGGATTTGCATCAGAACAGGGGTTGAGTGAGGGTTTCATCAATTTTTGATTTCTGATTGAATTGATTGCGATTTTGAGCTGTTTTCTTCGATCGGAGCCATCTGGAGGGTCTCTGGAGCACTCTGATTATCAACCAATCTTCCTAGCAGCTCTACATCGACGGATCAAGGAAATCGGATTGGATTTCCAGCTGTGTGCAAATCTGTGATCACATCTGAAGTTAGAGCGAATTTTCCACTGATTTGCGAGTTTAAGGGGTTCTTGGCTTGCCCTTGCGTGACGAACAAGGAGGTCTTGATACAAGTGAAGGATCGAGATTTAGTTTATGGTTGTATTTCTGTTTCTTTAGCTGTAATTTTAATCACTGCTTTTATTTTTGTTTCTGTTTCGTATCAGTAACTGTCAAGTTCCTTTTCTGAATTGTTCTGTCTTCGATTAGGTTTAAATTTTGCAAATAGTTAGCTAGAGAGTTCGATCTGTGAACAATTGAATTCGATTTCAATTTACTTCCTGTTGTTCTAAGTATCAAGCTGCTACTACACATTAGCTCTGTTTTCTGCATTTCTTTTATTGTTCTTGAACTTTGTATCAGAAATTTCATATTCTTGAATTGCTTCCGCAATGGTTAGCTTACCATTCAGCATTTTAATTAGTCAGGTTTATTGTTTAGTGAACAATCGTACTCAGTAGGCTTGATTCGAAGTGTGTTGTATTTCTGAATTCGTGATTAAACTGTTTGCATATTAGTTCTCTAATTTTGATCTTGCGTATCAGTTTTTGCTTGGGTCTGCATTTTGGATTCCACCAGTCTTAGATTTTATTCTGAAGTTTCATGGTAGCGTATTCCATTTGCATAGCATTTCCTTTCAATTTTGCTTCAAGTTTCAGCTTGGGTATTAGTTTCAGTCCATCATGTTAGTTTAGCATTTCTGAAATTTCTTTTTGCCAAGTAACCATTAGCCCTTCTTTAACTTTTCTGAAGTTAGATTAGTGATTCAAATTCAGCATTATATTCATGAGTTTCTACACTTAATCAGTTACTGCATATCTGCATCGAGATTATGAAGTTTGCATTTTATTTTTACATTCAAATCACTTGGTACATTAGCTAGGTCAGAAATCTTGTTGCTGCACTCATTGTTTCCAAATTTTGCATTGAAAGTGTTTGTTTCACACTTATTTGTCTCACATCAGTGTGATCCATTAGTATAAATCTGTACTTAATTTCTTTTAGCACATAAGTTCATTTCCTTGCGTTGCAAGCTAGTTTCCACTCTTCACTTTGTATCAAGTTTTCATTTCTGAAATGTTACTCATAATTCTGCATTAGATTCAATTTAAAATGCCAGCATTACTTTGATTCAATTACTTAGTGTTTGGAATGCATTTGCCATAGTACTTGTTATTAATTGTTCAAGTTCATAATTGTTTAGACCTTAATTGTCATTACCTAGTTTAAGTTGCTCAGTCAAGTTTCCATGTCTTTCTATTGCATTTTCTTGTCTATTTGAATCCAAAACCCAAATTTTACTTGAAACCCAAAAACATTGACGACACATAAATGCAAGCTTGAATCAAACAAACTTAAGCTAGCCTTGGAAAAATACGACCTGTGGCCCCTTTACTACGTTTTTATTCTTTAATTGCAAAAAGGGTTACCAGCTTTATAAATTCTAAATTCTGACGAATCCACACATTTCGTGACAACTTTAATTAGCTAAATTGGGTCCATCAAATTTTTGGCGCCGTTGCCGGGGAAGCAACTAGTTGATTTGTTTGATTTTAGCTTGTATGCTTTTTGACATATCATTGGGTTCTATTTTTGTTGCTTATTCTTTTGTATACGGTTGCTGCTATTTTTCTTGTTTGTTGTGTGACAGGGCTGTAAGATCAAAATGTGGTCACCAGAGGACTATACAGAGCTCAAAGATGCACTGGTGGGGTTAAAAAATGTGTGTAAGGTGTTGGAATATCAACAAAAACATAAAGCTCAGTCATCTACTTACCAATGGTCGATTCAGCCTACATTTCAGCCACCTCAGCCACAATTTCAGCCTTTCCAGCAATTTCAGCAATCGAATCAAGATTTTCAACAACCCTATTCAAATTTTCAGCAACCAAATCAGTTTTTTCAGCCACAAGATCAACCATCATTTCAAAACTTTCAGTCAAGTCAGAATTTTCAGATTGGGCAGCCACCACTTCAGCAATTTCAGCCCATCTTTCAGCCACCTTACCAACAAGATCAATCACCTTTTCAAGGAATTCAGCAAGGGTACCAAGATAATTTGAATTTCCAGCAACCATTTCAATTTCCACAGCAATTTCACCCTTGCAACCAGAATTTTCAGCCCACTCAATTTCAGTGTCCACCACCACAATTTCAACCTCAGAACCAAGATTTTCAGGGCTACAATTCTCAACAATTTCCACCAAGTTGTGAACCAAGTTTTCAACAGTTTAATCAGCCTGTGCAACCATTTGATCAGCCCCCACAGTCTTCATTTCAAAATGCACAGCCTACTCTTGGTTTTCAGCAATCTTATCTCACATTTCAAGAACAACAAGTTGTTGAATCTGCTCTTAAAAATATTCAGGGACGCCTTGGAGAATTGCAAGATCAATGGAATCAGATAAAAGCCCAAGAATCAGAACAATTATCTTCTCAAGCTACTTTTAATTCTGAGGGGTATGATGGTGGTTTAACTTTGGGGAATGAAATGGCTGTGTCAAGTTTAAACACTCTAAACGTTCAAGGTGACCCTAGTGCATGGCCAAGTCCTTCTTCAAGTGATCTTGTAAATTTGGTGGAAGTAGAAGAAGAAGAAATCATTAAAATCAGGGCACCTACAGCATGCATTCCTCCGGAGATTCCTACTCAAAATTCATTTCCAAATTTTCCAGCTCAAGAAGAAGAAATTGAAGCTCCACAGGACCATTCTCATCTTTTATTTTGTGATGATAGTATTATTGATGGTCCTAATTTTTCTGATATTGTTGTTGCAGATATTACAGGAGAAGCATGCATAGGAGATGATTCCATAGGTGTAGGGGATTGCACTAAGCCCCAGGGACCACCACAAGATTCAGAGAATGAACCAGGAAGTGTAGGGACTTGTATGGTGGAAGCAAGCACCCAAGGATCACCTGCTTTAGTTGATTGTCCACCAGAACCTGAACCTGAAGTGGAGCTTGAACATGATCAGGAGGAGAACACGGATACATCTACTCCTATAGAACCTCCAGGTATTCTTCAGCACGCTCAGGTAAGTATTTCTCCTCTTTGTTCAGAAAAATGCACCGAGGTACCTAGTGCTGAGTTTATTGGTTATGATGAATTTATTGATATACCTTGTGTAGAAATTGCTTGTGCAAATCCAATAGAGGTACCAAAAATTGATACAACTCTTGTAGATATGGGTGGCAAACAAATTTTAGAGGAACCTATAATTGATGTTGTTTGTTATGATGATATTCTTGATACATATTATGCTGATAGTGAAAAATTTTTAGAAGTGCCTAGTATTGTTGATTGTTGTGATGAGTCTTTTGATATATCTTATGCTGAAAATAATTGTGAAAAATTCATTGAGGCACCTAAAGTTGATTTTATTGGCTATAATACATTGCTTGATACATCCTTGGTAGAAAATAATTGTGAAATTTCTATTGAAGTGCCAAAAATTGATTTCTTTGTTTGTGATGAGTTCCTGGATACAAATTTTGTAGGAAATAATTGTGAAAAATTTACTGAGGTACCCAAAATTGATTTTATTGGATACGATGCATTTTTGGATACATTTTATGTAGAGATTGATGATATTGTACTTTTTTCATACCCTGCACGCTTGAGGGAGGTCTTACATGGTTTTGTAGGGTCCAGACGACTTCTGGAATGGGTGCTCCACCTAATCAGTCTCCGACCTCCTGGAAGATTTTTCAAAAAGAATAAAGAGGGAGGAGATGATCTTGCTTTGACTTATAACCCTCCACCTCTGAAGTGGCTATTGTACTTAAATCATCTTCGGCCACCTGAACAGTTTATTGTAAAGTTTAAGTGTGGGGGAGGAATGCAAAATAAAATTGAGCAAATGAAGGAAATATTTTCAGCTACTCCTACTCCTCCACTACCAAGATGGAGATTATTTCTTGATAGACTCCGACCGCCAGAAATAAAAGGGAGTTTACTTTTTCTTGCATTTTCTTTCATTGCCTTTTTCATCTTTATGCTTGTTAGAAGTAGAATTTTCTTTTAAAATGAATTCTTGCTAATAAATGCATGAGTAGAGAAGAATGAATAAATAGACATTGTAAATACCATTTTATGTCTTTTGACACTTTTTTTCTTGATGAATAGGAATAAATGTATCCCTTTAGGTTATCTTCATAGCAATTTAGAGTCTTTTGAAAACAAATTAAATTTGGTTGTTAAAACTTTAGATTTGAACTCATGGATGAAATCTTGGATGCTTGAGTACTACTTGGCCATGGATTCTTGATTGAGGACTTGAGATGAATTATTTGTACCTAGTGAGGTCTAGCCTTATTTTTGTGACACATACATGTGATTGTACTCTAGAACTTGCTTAGGTTCTTTCAAAATCATATTTCAATGATTAGATCACATCTATAGAGGCTAAATAATTTGTTTACCTTTCCATGTCAATTTGTGGCAATAATCAGGTTCATGCTATTTTCTTTCCTTATTTCCTACTCCTTACCATGCTTTCTAGGGACTTGTTTGTTTGGAGATGTTCTTTGATGTTATTTTGCCCGGGACGGACAAAAGATTAAGTGTGGGGGAGTGACTAGTGTGTTGGAAACATTTTGAAAAAAAAAATTCATTTCATCTCAAATTGAAGCCAAAAGGTGCCAAATCAAGTGGAGTTGAGTTGGTGTAAAAAAATAACCAAGAAGTATTGGTTAAGGATGGAAACAATTGAGGGATTCAGATTTCTCCATCATTCTTTGAAGATCCAAGTGGCGAGAAACATTAAAAAAAAATCTGCATTGATAAAAAAAATGGCACACAAAGAAAAAAAACTGTGCCAAGGAAAGAAAATCTGTGAAATTATATTGGGACTAAAGTGATTAGGCTCATGTTGGAATTATGGAGTTAGAATCAGCAACACTTTGTTAAGAGACTGATTTAAAGCTGTGCAATTTGAAGTCAAGGTGGAGATTGGTGCAAAACAGAAAAAAATCTGTGAGGTTAGTAATTGAAGTGCAGCTGGGCTAAGGTGAGCTGAAACTGAGTTTATTGCAATGTTTGCTGATAAGAACTTAATCCAAATCACTCGACAGCTATCAGAGATTGTGGAGAGCAATTAAATGGAGAATATAAGCTGAGAATGCAGTAGAAAAGCAGAGAAATCAGATGGAATGTTGGTAAGACAGTTTTTGTATCAACTTGAGACTTGATTTGATTTTCCGAAGCTGTGAATTGAGGAAATAAGTACACAAATATATCAGAAATGTTGAGTGTCTCCCCTGCTGATCAAAACTGAAAGAAATGCAGCTGCTAGGATTTTCAGATCAGACCTAAAAAAGAAAAGAAGAAAAAAAAAACAGTTTGGAATGAATTCTCCACTACTAGCTGAATTACGGCTGATAATAACCGGGAATTTGCAGGGATGAAGAGCCTGACAATTCTAGCTTCTTAGAATGGATTGCGTGCTGCTGAATCTATTGAAGAACTGCTGTAAAATCGCAAGGAAGAAAAATCAGTGTGGATGGAATCAAAACAAGAATTGAGGCATTTAAATCTGCCATTTCTATTTGATGCAATTTGCTGTCACGAATTAGATTGGAATGTGGAGTTGTAATCTGAAATAGGAAATTGTGTTCCTGATCTGAAGTGATCCATTAGAAGAGTTAAAAAAAAAAGAAAACAGTTTGAAAAAAAAACAGAAAAAAAAGAAACAAAGAAGCAAGTTGGTATCCAATTGAAGTTTCGGCACAATGCAATTAGTGAAGAAAGTTCATTCAAACTGAAGATCTGCACCATCATTCTGATATTTTTAGAGACACGAAAAGAAAGGGAAAAAATCAGAAAAGGAAAAGAGGACACAAGTTTGGCACGCAAGAGTGAATTGGCACAAAGGAATTAATGAAGTCTTCTCATACAATTTTTGAAGGGCATTGCAAAGACTCACTCCATCACACTTTGGATTTCATTATGTGGACTGAAAGAAGGGGCAAAGGGCATCAAAAATATCCTTAAGCATTCAAGTCTTCCATTCCATCAAATTTGCTATTTTCATGTCTTCTATTTCAATTTTTACCATCTTCTATATCTTCCACTTGTTTGAATAAGCTTTTATAGATGATTGATTCTAATCATGAATAATGGTGGAGAGTAGATAATAAGCAAGCCTATGGTAGTGCAAGAAGCATGTGTGTATGAGTGAGCTCTAATTTCATCATGTACTTAAAACTTAGGAAGAGAGCCACCAAAAGTTTCCCTTGAGAGGTTTAGTGAGTGAAATTCATCTCAATGAATCATGAAGGTTGAATTGCTAAGTTGTTGATTTAAGAACAAGATACTAGTCCATAGAGTTTAGATTTTTGAGAATTAACAACCCTAGGTAATTTCTTTTCAATTGCTTCTACTTATGTTTGGAAATAAACTAGGGGATACATATTTAGTACTTTTCGCGAGACGCTCAAGCTTAAGTGTGGGGGAGTTGATAAGCGTCATTTTGTTGATCATTTCATATGCTTAAATCCGTATTTGACCCATATTTTACTTGTATAATTGTGGATTTACTCTAGGTTCTAGGATTTATACTCTTTTTGGACTTAATTGCAAATTTTGATATTTTCGAGTTGTTTTGTCACTAAATTTTTGATCTACTCTTGTAGGCTTGAAGGGATCATGGACCTAGGTCAGGTTGGGTCAAATGTTGAGTCAAAAGTGGACTAAATCAAGTGATCAAGCGACGACTCATTTGGACCGTCCGATGCAAGAACGGTTAGATCTAGACCATCTGAGAACTTTTGATCAATCCGAGCTGGGATTAAGGCTAATCAAGCGATCAGATCAAGATCTGAGAGTTTCAGCCCAATCGGAGATCATCTAGCCGTTGGATCACGATCAGAGTGATCTAGACCATCCATACAAAGATCAAGGTGATCTGAACCATCCGTTGGAGATCTGGCAGATCCGAGCTACCACGAGGATGATCCTGATCTCTGATCGAGATCTGGAAATTTTGAATCAAATCGGACAAAGATCCACCGTTGGATGAAGCGGGATTAATCTCAGCCGTCCAATGCTTTAACTACTTAAACGTCTCCTCTGTTCAGATCCGAGGGTCGCGTCTTCTCAGTTCTTCAGCTCAGTTTTGAATTTTCTTCACCGGTTCTTCAGTTTTTTTGGCGATTTCTTCCATTGAAGGCGTGGTCAAAGGGTTTTGTGTAACTGTGGGCGTAACGGGTATAGCAGTCTGATTCATTGGTGGGGTAGTGGAATTTTCCTGCTGGTTCATCAAAGTATTAATGGTTTGTTGCTGCTTAGTGACTTGCCGCTGGGGCTGGGTTACCAATTGCACCAGATCAGGCGATGGGGTTGCCTCGTTAAGTCGGTTACTCTGTCTTCTAGCCATGTTTTCTTCAGCAAAGACAAGTATGGCCAATATCAGTTTTTTTTCTACTCCTAAATTATTTCAAATATTTAATTCACAAAAGAAGATAAAATATCGTTCATCGTTACATATCCTAAAGTACTTTTCATCATAACTATCGTTCATACTTGCATATCCTAAAATCATAAAACATATTACTACTATAAGATATGTAAAGAGGTACTTACTTGGAAGCAGCAGGAAGAGGGTTTGATGTGTGTGTAGTGAGATGGTTACTGCTCGGATACCAACCTGTAACGCCCGCTTTTTTTTTCATAAAGCGGCGTTACGCTAACATACTTAGGGCATGTAACATCATACTGTAGCGGATTAACTTTAACTTTACACTTACATGCCCCTTATTACCATTCTTAACATAGTGATATGGAAACTTGGCATATTGACTTCATACTTAAACATCTTATATATCATGCTTAACATCATATCATGAAGTTCCATGAGTCATTATTCGAGCATAGAGATGTCAAAAGTAAAGTTCTAGCATAAACGGTAAACATATGATTTCTTGGGCCAAGTCACTATCACACACATTTGTTCTTGCCCTCCTGCTGCTTCCTCACTGTCCCCTTGCATGATCTGCGGTATAAGGAAAGAAGACTATAAGCACACAGGCTTAGTAAGACTCTTTCCTACTCACTAAAACCGTTCGTCATTATTCATAAGCATATGAAACATGATCATCATTTAATCATAAACATGAAGCATAAACATAACCCTACTTAAACTTAACATGGCATGATACATAGCATAATCATAACATAATTAAACATTTCATCATGGCATAAAGCATGGCATAAACATAATCATAACTAGACATTCTTAACATGGCATGGAACATGGTATAAACATAACCATAAATAGACGTAATCATAAGCATAAATCATAATTAGACATGGTATAAACATGGCATGGAACATGGTATAGACATAATCATAAGGTATAAACCAACCTATATGACATAACATAAGCATGTTTTCCATCATAGCATATGGACATCTTCTTAACATAATCATGACATAAAACATTTACTATCATACACATTTCTTAACATGAAGCATAAACATAAACATCATTATCATGGTATAATGCATAACTTGGATGAATGCATGGATGGAATGCATATGTATATATATAAGGATGCTTAACTTTTAAAAACAAACTTTTTTTTAAATACTTAAACATAATCATCACATTGTTGGGGTCCCCGGCTTGTACCACATACATACATCATGGCACGCATCCCTAAGTAAATACAAGGTAGCTAGCCTCGACCTACTAGGGTAAGGACAGCATAGTCGGTAGTCCTCGAACCGGGGCGTTCTTAAGGTGCCCATCCCTGTTGCACAGCTTCGGTAGTGCCAGAACCGTAGACAGCTTCGGTAGTCCAGAACCGGGGCGTTCTTAAGGTGCCCATCCCTTCGACCCATAATTCGGTCCGGTACAAGCCCCATTCATAAAATAAAATACTTTACATGCTTCATCATTCATAAGACATTCATGGCATATTTAAACATGGCATAACTTGGTTACATGAAGCATGACTTAAAACATGCTTGTCCATCATGATGCCTGGAAGGCATGAGCATTATCTTTCTTCATAAACATGGCATGCATCTTCATTCATAACATGGCTGCATCATTATTCATAACATGGCATGCATCATTATTCATAACATGGCTTGCATCATTATTCATAACATGGCATGCATCATTATTCATAACAACGTGGCATGCGTCATTCTTATCATAAACATAACATAACATGGTTCTTATAACATAGCATGGTTCTTAACATAGCATAAACACATAGCATAGCATGGTTCTTAACATAGCATGAACATATAACATAGCATGGTTCTTAACATAGCATAAGCATATAACATAACATGGTTCTTAACATGGCTTGAACATATAACATAGCATGGTTCTTAACATAGCATGAACATATAACATAACATGGTTCTTAACATAGCGTAAGCATATAACATCACATGGTTCTTAACATAACATAAGTATTCATAGGTAGGACTTCCATAAACATGATTCCTACTATCCAAGTGCATGACATGGAACATAAGACATTCATAAATAACCCTATTAGGCATGGCATCCAAATCATAAGCATACACACATAAACATGGTACTTAAGGTTAGGGTTATAGGTAACTTAAATTCCTACCACATGCTTGAACCCTTATGTATTCTTCATAATGAACCATAAACCATCATTCTTCAAACCTTAACTCCATCAAACCCTAATTACCTGGCCTTGGCCGAAACCTACATGGAAGGTTTCCATCATTCCCATAAGCATATAAGATAGCACAAGGTAAAGGAACATTCATACATTGCCTATAAGACCATAGGGAGCCCTTAGGGCTCATGATTAGGGTTAACCCTAATCCTTAGCCCCCTTTCCTAGGACTGGCCGAAACCTACAAGGGCATGGGTACATGGAAAAATTCCATTAAAATCCCCAATCAACCATTAAACACCAACCATAACATACCATAGGGGCTATTAGATCCCTTACTTGGGGAAAGCCCTAACTTTTGCCCTACCATCCAACTTGGCCGAATCTTGTGGGGTCACAAAGCCTTGTAAAAGGTCACATAAGTCACCCTCAATCTCCCTTATATCATGATAATACACAACACACATGCTTGAGGGTTTGGAATCAACCCTACCCATGAGTTCATGGGGTGGCCGAAACCCTAGGGGATCCTAGGGTACCCCAAAAATTCCCAAAAATTATATTTAAATCTCTAAACATCATGAGAGCATATTAGAAAACATAACTAAGATTTATAGCATCATCGTGGACCCAAAAATGCTAGGGCCGAAACCCCCTTAGGCTAGGGTTCTTGATTTTCTTTCCTTTCAACTTAAATCTCAAACCAACCTTTATAATATGCTAAAAATCATAGAAAATCATAAAGAACTAATATACCACAGGTGAGGGAGTCTTACATTGGGATTTCTTGATTTTTAGACCTTAAAAGAGAAGGAACTTGTAGAGCTCTTGACCCTTGATCCCTCCTTGCCCTTGTTGTCTTGGAAGGAACCTAGATCTTGGAGATGTGGAGTTTTTCCAAGGGAAATCCCCTTCTTGGTGTTCGGCTAGAATGAAGAAGGAGGAGGGGAGAAGGTGACTTGATGGAAGAAGAGAAGTAACCCCCCAAACCCTCTCTTTATAGCCCCTTTAAGGAGGCAAATGAAGAGTCTCCTCATGACCCCTCATCTTCCCCTAAGCCTTAGCCAAACTCTATTTCATTTCCCAATAGAAATCCCTTGCTAGGTGAGTTGGTTAAAGCATGCATGGTTGTACTAGAGGTCCAAGGTTCAATCCTTGGCTCATGCACCTTTATTTTTATTTTATTTTTATTTCATTTATTTTATTATTTTTATTTTTCCTAAATTTCGAAAATCCCCCTAAAATCACCCATAATTATGCTAATATTCCTAAATAAAATTCTTTTATATTTATATTAATTTTACCTAATTAATACCCATTTTTGGAGCCCATTTAAAGCTCATTAGTACCTAATTTCTCCATTAAAATAGGAAAAATTAGGCTAAGACTTACCCATAATCATGCTAATATGCCTAATTAAATCCTATTTATATTTATACTAATTATTACCTAAAATCCACCTATAATCATGGTACTAAAAAGCCCATATAAGGCCCATTAGTACTTAGTTTTCTCAATTTAAATGAGAAAACATGGATTTTCTAGGCCAAAGTTCGTATTAATACCTCTAGGTCCTTCGGAAAATTATCTAGACATGCTTAATATTTTCAGAAAATATTAAGAGAATTTTCCGGGTCGTTACAATATCAATAGGTCTAGTATCCCTCTAAAACAACGGTGAGGGTGTCACTACTTGCCTACAACTGCAACATGTGTGCCATAACAGGACAGTTGTTGTACTCTAACAACTACCACAACAACAAGTGGTTGAGCGAACTAAGCAACTAAATGACTAACGACGGCTTAACCATATGGAAGCCCAACAGTCGTTAGTTTGCAACATGCAGGTATGGTGCATGCTACAAGATGCACGAACAACTGGAAAACAATGATACAGCAAAATCCAACAAGTATCAACGATGCAGCGATACAATAAACCAAGTATCGAAAACCAACGATTATGCATCTACACTACTAGGTAGGATATTTCTAATGCCCAATAAACCTAATTGTATTTAATGAACCTCTAAGTACTCGCGTACAAGCGGTACTTTACAGAACAGAAATTCAACAGAAGACTGTACAGATACGGAATATCGAATACTCGAAGATCAACGAAGAAAGTATCAACGGAGATATTAAAATAACAACCGACAAGGAACAAGGTCAAGCAACTTATTTAGACATAAAACAGTCATGCTTAAAGATAAAAGAACTACACGAGTACAAAGGAGAAGTACCCACCTTAAATTATGTCTATGCCGAATAAAACTCCCTCACGATCAACCGAATGAGTCCGAATAAGGTCCTATGTCAATATTGTTGTAACTTGGATGGCTATAGAGGGGGGGTGAATGTAGCCAGACACCAAATCTTTTGGTCTTTTTGAGATTTTCTGCACTTAGAGTTAGCAGTAGCAGCGGAAACAATACAAAGCAGAAACTAACAGAAAACTAAAACGAAAATCACAAACTCTAACACGAGGATATACAAGGTTCGGGGATAACTTGCCCCTACTCCTTGGCGTGCCCGTAAGGTGGGCGATCCCTTGATCGTCGGCAGATCAAGCCCCGGGAAATCCAGATATCAAATGCCTCCTTCCCGGTGGAGAAACCTCTCCACACAAATAGTCTCAAGATGATATGAGTTAAGTGTACAGAGACTTAAGAAAAATCTTACAGATCGCTAGCAAAGCAGAAGAAAACAGGAGAACAGTTCACCGAGCACAGCACAACACCACCAACGCAAGAACCCTCAGCTCTTCGTTTGCTTGTTGATCCACTCGCAACTTCCTCCACAGACTCAAGGTTTTTGCTTTGCAAGAGATCGCTTGAAGTTTCAGAATGATGAGAGTTTTGTAAGCCACAGATCCTTTCTCTTCTTCGCCAGCCAACTCTTAAACCTGCTGCCCATCGCCAGGTCGCCAGATGCTCCTCTGCAGCTCGCCAGATGCTCCTCTGCAACAGCCCAGCTACCCCTGACCTCTTCGGGACTCCCTGAACCCTCTCCAGTCGAGCCCCAGGTCAGTTCGTCAGCTTCCCAACCGTTGCCAGCTCGCGCCAGAAGACGTTGTATCCTGCGAAAGGAAAACAGCCAAAACTGACGTAGCGAAAGACCCCAGTTGACCCTCCTCCAATGTTTGAATAATCCTTGCATTACATGCACACTTAGCAGACGTTTAGCAAATGAAATCAAACGTGAATCAGTAATAGCAAAGAAAATCAGAGCGAAATCAGAACGCGATCAGAAGTCTGACAGCGGATTTGAATTAAAGTTATCAGGTATTGATCGGTCCATAGACCGATCAGAGAGGACCCTGATCGATCAGGTTGAATCCTGATCGATCTAGTGACTCCCTGATCGGTCACCAGACCGATCAGGGATCATGGATCAGTCACCTGACCGATCCATCCTTTTGCTGAAGTTTTCTCTAGCTTCTGCAGGCCAAAGCCCCTGATCGGTCACCTGACCGATCAGGTCACTCCCTGATAGATCAGGAGCCATCCTGATCGATCGGGATGAGGAAAGTCGCGACATTTGATCAGTCAATTAACCAATCAAGGGTTCTCACAGAGCCCATCTGAACTCTCTCTCTGATCGTTCACCAGAATGATCAAAAACCCAGCAGAAGCTTCTGTTCTCTCCCTGATCGTTCACCAGACCGATCAGGAGCCGAACAGAAACTTTTCTGTTCTCTCCCTGATCGTTCACCAGACCGATCAAACTTCTCTGGATCAGTCACCAGACCGATCCACAACAGGGAGTTCATGCCAACTCCCTGATCGGTCTCCAGACCGATCCAGCTCTGACCAAATCAGCCCTAAGTCCAGAGAACAGCCTTCCTAGCCTTCTCTGACTCATTTTGGTCCTAGAGAACGAGCTCACGTGCCCTCTCCGACCAGTACACGCAATGCTCAGTCCCCCGGACCAAGACTTCGTGCCCAGCTTCACTCACTGGGACTTCGTTCAACCTAGCTTCCCTCGCTAGGACCTGGCTTCACTCACCAGGGTTTCAGTCACCCGCCTTCACTCACCGGGATTTCCATCACCTGGCTTCACTCACCATGGTTTCCATCACCTGGCTTCACTCACCAAGGGTTCCATCACCTAGCTTCACTCACCAGGATTTCCATCACCTAGCTTCACTCACCAGGACCCGGCTTCACTCACCGGGGTTTCAATCACCCGGCTTCACTCACCAGGACCCGGCTTCACTCAGCGGGGTTTCCGTAACCCAACTTCACTCACCAGTAGTCGTGCCCAGTCCCCAACCAAGACTTAAACCAAACTCATCTCATTGACCTAAACTTAAATCGATGTCAACACCAAAACAACAATCAGGGTCAGACTGCATCAACAAATATGGTAGTTTAGCTATCATAAAAATTATTAAAAATAGCTAAACTAGATATAAGCAAATAACTCCATATATATATATATATAACAACCAACTAAACTAAATGCCAAAGTTAATTAGAATCATCCTAATCGTAACATTTATTAAATCGACCTAATTAAATGATTAATTTATAATTAAACTGAATCATCTAATCCTTATTAACCAAGTTTAACGATTTGTGATCCACGACAATAAACCAAACAACCCAATTAAACGCTTATGGATAAGTAAAATAAATAAGGTAATTGTCACGCCCCGAAACCAATGGAGCCGCTGATCTAATATAAAATCGGACAGCATCTCCTCTGTCTGGCGGACAATTTACACATACATACAACACACGCAGTTTATAATTTGGCCTCAGGCCTCAAAACAGATATATAATATATGTAAATGAACATATCGCAATGCCAAACTCCGTAAAAACTCACCTGAGCTGCCCCCAGGGCAGGTGCGCAGCAAAACCACATCACATAGTCCAACAAAGGACTCAAAAATACAATACCGCATGAATACATCAATTACAAGACCACGGTATCGTAATGAATACAAAATATAGACCAAGCTATAAAAGAAAACAAAACCAGCGGAAGCACATATCCAAAAGGAGTCATGGCGACCCGGGACCAACAACTGGGCTCCTTCAGCAAGCTATCAACCTGAAAAGAAAATCATTACAATCGGTGGTGAGTCCAAGTGGACTCCGCGGGTATATAGAAAGATATGCATGACCAACAAAATAGTTGAATAAGCTATAAGGAAACAACATGATACAGTCTCAACAAGAATAACAGAATATGCATAACTGAAAGTAACAACAGACTGTACATACCAGAAATCAGTCTATACTGGCCATAAAAGGACTCGTACCACACGAGTAAGTGTAGGGTCATCAAACCACACATAAGCATATCCTGTACATGTATGTCAAACAAGTGTAGCAAATAAATGCAGCAATCACAATCAAAATGCACAATGCATCAAATGCACATGATGCAATGTCATGGTCACCCCTAACGCTAATCAAGCCACTGAGACAGGCGATACTGTGTCGGCCGAGTTGGTAGAGTTGTGACACTGTACGCACCCTGCTATCACTGCTCCTGAGTGACCGAGTGGACAGGATGCTGGCGGGGGACCACCCCCAACCCCATGTATATATAAGGGAGTGTCGCTCTCATCTCCTCTGGTCTATGGGAAGAGAAGGGATCCCTTTTTGGTGCAGGAATCACCTAAGTCAAACCTGGGTTTTGATAATGGCAAAGGGTTCAGAAGTTAAGGTGTTATTGTGATCTAACATGTTTACTGAGTGTGCAGGAAAAATCCTAGGTACACTAGGCAAAGAAGTCCTCGTCAAGGACTGGGCAAGAAGACCTGATCGGAAGTCGGGCAAAGAAGTCCTGGTCGAGGACTGGGCAAGAAGTCTTGGCAACGGGCAGGGCACCGAAGACCTGACCGGAAGTTGGGCAAGAAGACCTGACTGAAAATTGGGCACGAATACCTGGTCAGGAGGATTGGGCAAAAGTCCAACCAGAGGAGCCGGCTGGCAAAAGGTAAACTCTCCTGAGAGGAGTAGGTGAGGACGCGTTCCCCGTCGATGGAACAATAGGCATCGGTTCGACCTAGGGTTCCATTTGGGAGACCCAAAGTCAGAACCAAGACAGTTATGGATGTAACTAATACTTGGTAAGTTTTGGAACTAACCTGGGCTGCAGGATCGAAGTGTTGGAACCCGAATGGCTAGAGAGGGGGGGTGAATATAGCCAGACACAATTTCTTGCTCTTTGATACTTCTGCGTGATCAGATTAGTAGCAGCGGAAACAAAAACACAGAAGCAGAAATAAAGAACAGCAAGTAAAACACAAGGGGAAAGCAAACCGACACTAACACATCAATATACAAGGTTCGGGGATAACTTGCCCCTACTCCTTGGCGTGCCCGTGAGGTGGGCGATCCCTTGATCGTCGGTAGATCAAGCCCCGGTGAACTCCGGATAGTAGCAGCCTCCTTCTCGGTGGAGAAATCTACTCTCCACAAGTGATCTCAAGAAGATACAAGTTAAGCACAGAGACACTCGAGAAGACAAGCTCACAAAGATGTAACAAGATCGCTCAAGCACATAGCAACAGAGAGCACGAACACAGCCCAGCCAAACTTCCCAAGTTTCTGTCTTGTTTGCTACCGCTCCTCTGCATCCAGCTTTGTCTCTTAAGCTCCGGCTCAACGTCGCCACCATCAGCACCACTGACTCACACCCTGACCCACTGACCTCTCTGAGCACTCAGTCCACTGGACACTCATCTAGCTGAGCCTCCGTCAGTTGCCAGTTGCGCCTTCGTCAGTTGCCAGTTGCGCCAGATGCCGTTGAGACCTGAAAACACAATAGATCCAAACCTGGTACAAGGAAAGCCTCCCATTGACCCTCCTTGAGTGTTTGAATCACCTGCTATCACCTGCACACTCCAACAGAGGCTTAGCAATGCATATCAAAAAGAAATCAGCAAGTAGCAGAGAATCGGCAGTGAAAACAGACTTCTGACAGCATATTTGAATTAAAGTTCTGCTCCTGATCAGTCCCCAGACCGATCAGGGAGGAGCCTGATCGGTCACCAGACCGATCCAGCAATCTTCTGCACACTCCTGATTGGTCCCCAGACCAATCAGGCTCCTGCCTGATCAATCACCAGACCAATCAGGCTTTGAGTGAACAGTGATTCTTTAATCAAATCCTAAGTCTCTGATCGGTCACCGGACCGTTCTAGACCTGATTAGCAAGGGAACTCAACTCACTGTTCGCTCCCTGATCGGTCACCAGACC
Organism: Boesenbergia rotunda; assembly: GCA_024364735.1. Classification (NCBI taxonomy): domain Eukaryota; kingdom Viridiplantae; phylum Streptophyta; class Magnoliopsida; order Zingiberales; family Zingiberaceae; genus Boesenbergia; species Boesenbergia rotunda. The sequence continues at coordinate 141,426 of JAGFNQ010009392.1, read as the reverse complement.
GATCAGGAGTTGTGCAGTGAGTGAAACACACACTCCCTAATCGGTCACCAGACCGATCAGACATCGTTGGATCTGTCACCAGACCGATCCACGAAGGAGCAGCGTGCCAACTCCCTGATCGGTCACCAGACCGATCCAGGGACGCAAACCTAGCCTTCCAAGCTAGGATTTTATTTACCTTAGCCCTCCAAGCTAAGGATTTTTCAATCTAACTCTCCAAGTTGGGAATTTGCACCTAACCCTCCAAGTTAGAACTTTTCACCTAGCCCTCCAAGCTAGGACTTTTCACCTAGCCCTCCAAGCTAGGACTTTTCACCTAGCCCTCCAAGCTAGGACTTTTCACCCAACCCCTCCGAGTTAGACCTTCATCTAACCTAGCCCTCCAAGCTAGGCACCTGACCCTCCAAGCCAGGACTTTTCACCTAATTCTCCAAGTTGGGACTTTTCACCTAACCCTCCAAGTTAGGACTTTTCACCTAGCCCTCCAAGCTAGGACTTTTCACCCAACCCTTCCGAATTAGGACTTTTCCATACCTAGCACTCCAAGCTAGGATTTTTCCACACCTAACCCTCCAGGTTAGGATTTTCTCACACCTAACCCTCCAGGTTATGACTTTTCACACCTAGCCCTCCAAGCTAGGACTTTTTCACATGCCAGCGTGCGATCTCCCGATCCACCTGGACTTAATCCAAATCCATTCAACTAAACTTAAATCATTGTCAACACCAAAACAACAATCGGGCCAGACTGCATAAACAATCTCCCCCTTTTTGTTGTTTGACAACCCGATTTAAGTTTATCAATCAATTCAATTCTCATAAGGGAATCATGATCCTTCCCCTATAACAACCATAAACTTAATCAGTCATTCTCTCCCCCTTTGTCAAACATCGAAAAGGGTATGGTTATTAAGTTTGAACACAACTCCCCCTCAATCAAGGGTCTCCCCAAAATAATCAAAGGATAATTTTTGAATTGCATATGAGAGGCATATACCATAAATGTATCATGGCAACAACGTATATGCATCATACGTCAATAAGTGTGAATTGCACATGAAACCATGTACAAACTTATATCATGGTCAAACATGTATATGTTTCATATGACAAGTAAGGAATGCATCTGTATCTGACACATAATCCTGAGTGGTCTCCGTGACCAATCAGGTTCATTGATTACTTGATACAGAAATATTTCTTATTAGTCTGGGGAGCGATCAAATTTCAGAAAAATTCCTGAAACTCTGATACATTCCTAATCAGACTGCATTAACAATTTGCATTCCACAATAAAGGTGTAGACTCCATTAATATTCGACATTTCAGAAACATTTCTGAAACACAACATTAAGAACAAGAGTCATAGCTCAACAAACCCTTTCTTATGAATTTGAACATTCCAACATAGGTTTGTATCAAATCGCTATTAAGTACCAGGTTTGTACCACTTGAACAAATTTGTGCTCCCTTAGTACCAGGTTTGTACTAATGGGTGAACAAGTATGTTTCAATTGTAATCGGATTGTATCATGTTTGTTTGTATCAGTATGATCATTAAACTAATACAATTCGACGAGAAGTGATTGGTCTGAGAAATTTTTGGATCATTTTGGAACGATCTGGGAGTTTCTTGATCAGAGTTGATCTGATCGGTCATAGGACCGATCAAGGTGATCCCTGATCGGTTCGGCAGACCGATCAGAGTGAGTCCTGATCGGTCGGTGGACCGATCAGGTCTGATACAGACGACAGTTCAGAAACTCTGAAACACTTCTAAACCCTAATTCAATTAGTTTTAACTCCTAACAGTGTTCCATTAAACAACATTCATGTTTCTTTACCCAAAGAAAACAACATGATTTACATCTCTTTAACTATCATGTACATTATCAAATCATGCAACATCTCCAATATATCTTGAGAGTAAAATTTATAAATACAAAGTTCGAAGCATGATTCCAGAAAACACGATAAATTTGAAAGTGATCAACATATGATTAAATTTCAAAACATGCCTATATAACATTAGTATCAAGGTATGATCAAATTTCATGATACAAACAAAAGTATGATAAGCCTTTCAAAAACATGCTTGTATCAAATTTGTATCATATTATGGTCAATTTCTAAATTCTGATCAGTTCAAGGTATGTTTATAACATGTTTGTATTAAGATTCCAAGATAGGTTTGCATACAACCATTTGAACATAAAATTCATAATCATGAATAGCATGGGAAAACAGGGTTGCATCAATTTTCATGAATGATCACATCGCCAAATTTCGCTTAGTTTGTAAGTTTGATGTATGGTGAAATTTCCAAGGTGATTTTTGAATCAATACTAATTGATGTGTCCATACTTGTTCTTTAGCATGCATTCATGTTCTACAATTCATACAAGAAATTATACACCTTGGGCTTGACATAAGGCATATCATAAACCATGAATTGCAGTAAACTATAAATAGCAACAATAAAATCAATTGTCCTAAGCAATCCATGACAAGGACAAGTTATGTGCTTCTCTAAACCATCCATGTAATATCATTTTCCATGTTTATTTTGAAACTAGTTTAATCTTGTACATGGATATATCATCAAATGTCGCATGAAAACTTTTCTTATTGCCCAAATGAGATTTCATAAATCACTAGCCAAAGGATTGCTTGTTATAAGAACTAAGAAAATGAAGCTCAAAGCATTTAATTCGAATTTTCCATAACCAACCATGTGAATGACAGTTTTTTCTTGGTCATGGGTTTGGAGCACCAAATATCAACCACCCATGTTGATAGATGCTCCCCCTCAATCAAAGCTATACAATTCTAAATATGGAGGTTTTAGATACCCAAATTTTGGGACCTAATGAATCTACAATGAATGACTTTGGCACCCATGCCTTAGTCATTTTCTTCTTAACCTTTTGAACCCTAGAATTGTTTTGTGCTCTAAATTGGATTCTTGACATTAAAGATATGACACTAGGTTCTTTAGGTTGGTAACCCAAACCAACCTTGTTGTACATCGCCCTTTGTGAGTTGAGTATCATATCTAATGTTTTAGAGCTTGTTGAAAACTTCCCAAGAACATTCTTGAGGTTTTCAACTTCGCTCTTCAAGTCCTTATTTTCATTTTCAAGGGTCTTAACATGTAAGTCATCATGAAAATCATTAACATCCTCATCCTTAGAGGTTTTCAATTTTTCTACCTCTAATCTCAAGGATTTAATCTTGTTCTTAGACCTTTTGAGCATATTTGTCAAGCAAGCTATTGCTCTATAGCACTTATCTAGCTCGGGAGAAATTATCTCTTCATCATCCGAAGATGATGAAGGCGCGGTTGAGGAGTCACTTGATTCATCACTGCTCTCATTGGATGATTCTTCTAAGGCTACGAGAGCCACATGACAGTGGTTCTTTTCCTCCTTCTTCTTCTTCCTGCCACATGCCACAAAAGCCAACCCTTTCTCCTTTGGGCTTTGGTTAGAGATCTCATGTTGTAACGCCCCAAAATTTCCATTTTTAGTTCTTAAAGTCCTTAGAATTATTTAAAAATGGTTTGGAAATATTCTAGATATTTTTAAGGATTTTTAGAATATTTTTATGAAATTTTCCGAGTCCGTTTAGTATATAAAAAAAAAGGAAAAACGTTTAAGGGCAGCAGGGGGTTCGAACCCGCGACCAGCAGGAGACCAGGCGCGAGCGCAACCGGCTAAGCTAGGGTATCAAGCACAACAAAAGATGGAGAGAAATATAGTTATAGAGTAGTTACGATTCTTTTTATAAAGATAGTATAAATAGATAAGTTAAGAGAGGAAATTGGATTTTTGGTTTCTCTCTTCCTCACCCTAGCCGCGCGACTCCTCTCCCTCTCCTCTCTTGGGCGACGCCGACCAACACCAAGGCCAAGAGGGCCGGCCAAGGCTCTCCTCCGAGAGATATTCCTATATTCGGGATCCCCGCGACGAGAGGAACGCGTAAGCGCGAAGAATTCTCCGAGATCTCAAGTTTCTCCCGAGCCCTAGACGTCAATCTTGGTTGTAAGTCCAAGATATCAATGTAAGTACTGCTCACCTGCAGTAAGAGGCGGTTTTTCCGCAAGAATTTCCCTTAAAAGTTTTTAAAAGAGATATTTCCTTTTTGTTTAAGTTTTTGCATGTAATCTTAGTTCATTATATGCTTGTATAAGTTTGATTAAGCACCCTATGTGAGATTAGGGGCTAAGAAAGTTATGAGAAAAGAAAAGAGAAGATAAAGATAAGAAAAGAAAAGGTCAAGGCCTTAAGAAATCCCCAAAAGTCAAGACTTAGGGATTTTAGCACGCAAGGTGCTCGAGAAAATGCCAAGGCATTTACAGATAAGAAAGAAAAGAAAGAAAAGCTATTTTATTTTCTAAGGCCAGTACCCGGCGTCCAAGGGGCGTCGTTAAAGAAATCCAGGTGTCCAATTCCAAGGTCTTGGCCCTGGTAGACCAAGGTCTGCTCTATTAGGATTGGTGGCTCGCTACCCCAACCTTTTAGGGAACGCGCATGAGATGGTACTTACGTCTTCAGTGGATCCAAGTGATTATTATTTTCAAGTATATGCTTTAGCAAAGTTTCTAAAGTTTAAAGAGTTTTCAAAAAGTCCAAGAATAGCTAAAGTTTCAAGTTGAGCCAAGAAAAGTAAATTGAGATTTATTAATGCTTGAGTATGCATGTTTTGAGTTATACATGTTCTTAGTTTTCTTTCAAGCATATAAGTATCTCATATGAATTTCATATTGATCAAGAAGCATGTTTGCACATTTCGAGATTTTGTGAGCTAGATAGTACTTACTAAGCTTTTTGCTTACTAGTTGCGTTTCCTCTTACTGCAGATAAAGGTAAAGGCAAGCAATTCTGAAGGAAGGCGACGAGGCGGTGCTGAGTAAAGTGTGTGTGGTGGCTGATTTTGGAGAGATCCTTGAGACGAGACAATTTAGTCATTTGAATTACAATGTTTTAGTTTATTTAAATTTCAAGTTCTTGCTTTATGGAGTTTAGCGAACATTTAAACTTTGGATAGTTTTACATGCTCAATTTCTTAGAGTAAAGATTCCATGTCATTTTATTTAGCATACATATCCTTATGATTGCATTGGATGAGTAGAAGTGTGAGTAGTTTGAAATATTGATACTTTGTTAGAGAAATAGATGCATGTGCCAAGATAGTATTAATTTCCCTTTGAATCAAGTTTTTATTGCTTAAGTACGTCTAGAAATTTTGCTTTCTCATTTGATAATGCCTTAGGGATGTTTCAGAATTTTGTGTGATGAGTTTCAATGGTTAGAAGTTAAGTTTGGTACAAACTCTAGCTTAAAGTCTATGTAGATTTTTCATAACTTGTTAAATTCCGCAAAAGTCCTAATTTCAAGTTTATGGATTCGTTTTGATTGGCTAAATTGTTTAGAAATCTGGCATAGAGTATAGAAATGGTGTCATGATTTTATATGGCTCGAAACTATATGATTGGTGGGCTTTTGAAGCAAGTTTCGAAACCTGAATTTTCAGATTTCAGGCTTATCAGTCGACTGGTACAGTATCAGTCGACTGATACCCGTAAGCTGAGTTGGGCGAGGCAAGTTTCAATAAGTATTTTCTTACGAGTTTTTGAGAAAGAAAGTGTGATATGGTATCATGCATGACTATTTAAGTTAGAATATCATTCTTAGATAGATTAAAAAGAAAAAAAAAGATTTCCGCATTTTCAGTCGTGCACTAGAAGTCGAGAAGTAGACAAAAGTAACGATCCGTCTAAGGCAGAGAAGGCGGGTCGCTTACANTGATCGGTCAACCGGACCGTTCTGGAGACCTGATTAGCAAGGGAACTCAACCTCACTGTTCGCTCCCTGATCGGTCACCAGACCGATCAGGAGTTGTGCAGTGAGTGAAACACACACTCCCTGATCGGTCACCAGACCGATGGTGGACCGATCCACGGAGGAGCAGCGTACCAACTCCCTGATCGGTCACCAGACCGATCCAGGAACGCAGACCTAGCCTTCCAAGCTAGGATTTTCATTCACCTTAGCCCTCCAAGCTAAGGATTTTTCAATCTAACTCTCCAAGTTGGGAATTTGCACCTAACCCTCCAAGTTAGGACTTTTCACCTAGCCCTCCAAGCTAGGACTTTTCACCTAGCCCTCCAAGCTAGGACTTTTCACCTAGCCCTCCAAGCTAGGATTTTTCACCCCAACCCCTCCGAGTTAGACCTTCATCCAACTAGCCCTCCAAGCTAGGCACCTGACCCTCCAAGCCAGGACTTTTCACCTAATTCTCCAAGTTGGGACTTTTCACCTAACCCTCCAAGTTAGGACTTTTCACCTAGCCTTCCAAGCTAGGACTTTTCACCCAACCCTTCCGAATTAGGACTTTTCAACACCTAGCTTCACTCACCAGGACCCGGCTTCACTCACCGAGATTTCCAACACCTGGCTTCACTCACCACGACCCGGCTTCACTCACCGGGATTTCCATCACCTGGCTTCACTCACCAGGACCCCGCTTCACTCACCGAGATTTCAACCTAGCTTCACAAGCTAGGACCTGGCTTCACTCACCAGGGTTTCATGCCCAGTCCCCGACCAGGACTTTAACCCAAATTCGCTCAACCAAACTTAAATCATTGTCAAACACCAAAATAACAACCGGGCCAGACTGCATCAACAATCTCCCCCTTTTGTTGTTTGACAACCCGATTTAAGTTTAGGTATCAATCAATTGAAGTCCGTTCAATTCTCATAAGGGAATCATGATCCTCCCCCTATAATAACCATAAACTTAATCAGTCATTTTCTCCCCCTTGTCAAACATCGAAAAGGGTATGGTTATTAAGTTTGAACATACCTCCCCCTCAAATACGGGTCTCTCCCCAAACCCAAAATAATCAAGGTTAAGTTTTGAATTGCACATGAAAACATATACAAAATTATATCATGGTCAAATATGTATATGTTTCATATGACAAGTAAGTCAAAGGATGATTTTGGAATTGCATATGAGAGGCATATACCATAAATGTATCATGGCAACAATGTATATGCATCATGTGACAACAATTATCGCAGTTCCATCAGACTGATGATCGATACAGAAAAATTTCTGATTTATCTATGAACGATCAATTTTCAAAAAAATTTCTGTAATTCTGATTCGTTCAAGATCGGATTGCGTTAACACTTGGACTTCCATGTGAAGACATATACAGAAGTATATCATGGTCAAATACGTATATGCTTTATAGGACGAGTAAGGAATGCAACTGTATCTGAAACATAGTCCTGATTGGTCTCCGTGACCAACCAAGTCTGGTGATTACGTGATACAGAAGGATCTCTGATTAGTCTGGGGAGTGATCAGATTTCAGAAAAATTTTAGAAACTCTGATACGTTCCTGATCAGACTGCATTAACAATTTGCATCCCATAACAGGAGAGAGGACTCTATTGATATTCATCATTTCAGAAAAATTTCCGAAACACGACATTAAGAACAAGAGTCATGACTCAACAAACCCTTTCTTATGAATTTGAACATTCCAACATAGGTTTGTATTAAATCACTATTAAGTACCAGGTTTGTACCACTTGAACAAATTTGTGCTCCCTTAGTACCAGGTTTGTACTAATGGGTGATCAAGTATGTTTCAATTGTAATCGGATTGTATCATGTTTGTTTGTATCAGTATGATCATTAAACTAATACAATTCGACAAGAAGTGATTGGTCTGAGAAATTTTTGGATCATTTTGGAATGATCTGGGAGTTCCTTGATCAAAGTTGATCTGATCGGTCATAGGACCGATCAGGGTGATCCCTGATCGGTCGGTGGACCGATCAGGTCTGATACAGACGACAGTTCAGACTCTAAAACACTTCTAAACCCTAATTCAATTAGTTTTAACTCCTAACAGTGTTCCATTAAACAACATTCATGTTTCTGTACCCAAAGAAAACAACATGATTTGCATCTCTTTAACTATCATGTACATTATCAAATCATGCAACATCTCCAATATATCTTGAGAGTAAAATTTATAAATACAAAGTTCAAAGCATGATTCCAGAAAACATAGTAAATTTGGAAGTGATCAACATATGATTAAATTTCAAAACATGCCTATATAACATTAGTATTAAGGTATGATCAAATTTCATGATACAAACAAAAGTATGATAAACCTTTCAAAAACATGCTTGTATCAAATTTGTATCATATTATGGTCAATTTCTAAATTCTGATCAGTTCAAGGTATGTTTATAACATGTTTGTATCAAGATTCCAAGACAGGTTTGCATACAACCATTTGAACATAAAATTCATAATCATGAATAGCATGGGAAAACAGGGTTGCATCAATTTTCATGAATGATCACATCGCCAAATTTCGCTTAGTTTGTAAGTTTGATGTATGGTGAAATTTCCAAGGTGATTTTTGAATCAATACTAATTGATGTGTCCATACTTGTTCTTTAGCATGCATTCATGTTCTACAATTCATACAAGAAATTATACACCTTGGGCTTGACATAAGGCATATCATAAATCATGAATTGCAGTAAACTATAAATAGAAACAATAAAATCAATTGTCCTAAGCAATCCATGACAAGGACAAGTTATGTGCTTCTCTAAACCATCCATGTAATATCATTTTTCATGTTTATTTTGAAACTAGTTTAATCTTGTACATGGATATATCATCAAATGTCGCATGAAAACTTTTCTTATTGCCCAAATGAGATTTCATAAATCACTAGCCAAAGGATTGCTTGTTATAAGAACTAAGAAAATGAAGCTCAAAGCATTTAATTCGAATTTTTCATAACCAACCATGTGAATGACAGTTTTTTCTTGGTCATGGGTTTGGAGCACCAAATATCAACCACCCATGTTGATAGATGCTCCCCCTCAATCAAAGCTATACAATTCTAAATATGGAGGTTTTAGGTACCCAAATTTTGGGACCTAATGAATCTACAATGAATGACTTTGGCATCCATACCTTAGTCATTTTCTTCTTAACCTTTTGAACCCTAGAATTATTTTATGCTCTAAATTGGGTTCTTGACATTAAAGATATGACACTAGGTTCTTTAGGTTGGTAACCCAAACCAACCTTGTTGTACACCGCCCTTTGGGAGTTAAGAATCATATCTAAGGTTTTTGAGCCAATTGAAAACACTACAAGAAAAAAGTTAAACAACAACGCTTTTTCCGCGTTGTCGTTAATGCTTAAAAAGCGATGTTGATGAAGCCATTGTAGAAAGTATATCTACGACAACGCTTTTTCCGCGTTGTGGTTTGGAGCAAAGACAACGCTTTTTTTGCGTTGTCTATTGGTTTTTAAAAAGCGTTGTTATTGACGCTGTTGTTAAAAGTCGGGTATCAAAGACAACGCAGAAAAAGCGTTGTGGTTTGGCACAAAGACAACGCAAAAATCGTGTTGTGTATTGTTACTTAAAAAACATTGTCTTTTTAATAGGCAGTGTTTTCACAATTTATAATATTCACAATTTATAAACATCTTTATTCACAATTGATAATATTCACAATTTACAAGCATTTTTATTCACAATTGATAATATTCACAATTTACACTGATAATAGTTTACAAAATTCACTTATAATACAGTGCATTATTTACAAAAGTGTTTGTATTCCATATTAAATACAAAAAATATCTCAATTCACAAGTTCTATAAAACTTCATCATTCACAAGTTGTTCTTTGGGGCTGCTTGTTAACTCGATCTACTTTAACACTGCATAAAAATAATAAATTGGGATAAGAGATTATATACACACAAATAAGACTGCTTCCATATGTGACAACTAAAAAGAATATAAAGCATACCTAGATGAACTATTAGAGATTATGATAAACAGAATCAATGTAACACTGACCTTTTGTTAACTGAAAAATATGCAGAGCACAACGCTCAACGGCAAGTCTTACTGGGCCACTCCCATTCTTTAACTGAAAAGATCTATGTCTAATGAACTAGGTTGCAGATTCAGTCATATCCATAAGTACTTGTAGCAGATCCTGGAACTCATTATCTTCCATGTACTGAGAATAAATAAGATTGTACATCAGTGCCTCAATGCAAAATAAAACAAAAGTATACAAAAAATCTCATAAAGCATCTTAAAGAAACTAAAACATTTGATGTATTAGAACTAAATGACAGCTTAAAGCAAAGTGCTCAGATGTCATCACAGCGTTGTTTTTGATAGAACTGCGTTAAAGCAAAGTGCTAGAACAAAAACGAATCAAAATGCTCAGATGTCATCACTGCGTTGAAACCAACTATAGGCACCAAGGAAGCTAACAGTGTTCTAAAAACCACCTACAAAGGCACAGTAATGTTATGTGACAAAAGTGGAGCATTAGAAAGCAAGCAATTTACGGTGAAAAATTGGAGAGGCACTGGTATTCAGAATGCAAGAAATATAGTTGTGGTAATAAACGCTAAACTGGCTTACCCAGCTAATTGATTGAGGATATGAAATTTGAATTTACAACATAATGTTTTGTGAGATCAAAATAGTACACAAATCTAGATAATATCACCAGATCTTTTATATCTAAACCAAACACTATTGGGAGAGTTAAATATATGAGCATTGAAGTGCAAGATCCAAGAGGAGTTTACATGCCAAGGCATGGTGCCATTTGGTATCAACTTCTGCTGGTTCTGCTTCGATTGAGTGCTGGGCCTTCATGCAGCGTAGTTATAATTTGAGGCATTGACATGCCACCTGAGACCACAATCTCTGCAAGTAACCATGGATTTGAGTTAATAAGGATGAGTTCAAAGGATGTTTTGTTCGCGGAATTAGCTTTTCCGGAGCTGAGTTACTACAAAAAAAAATGGTGGAAGGGCTGTGGTTTACCAATTCCTTCACGGACGGAGAGATTTGGTCTTATGACATCACTGGAATTGACCACAAAAATATCTCCAATGTAGAGATGGTTTGTCGGAACATAGACACAGCAGAGTTCCTCCTCACCATTGCAGCTCTGTTGCATAATGGGGAAATAGGTGATATAAAAAAAATGAACAATTTTTATTTTTTATGAGGGGAAGAACATGATAAAGAAATGAATGATACTGAGAGACTAATAAAATGCTCAAATGACTTGCATGTCTAATGCGACAGCTAAAGAACTTCAGAATTGCCAAAACTACAGATTTGAGCACAAACAATACATAATTATGGGCATTAGATACTTTAATGATGCTTCAACCGGTACTGATATTGGCATTTCTGTTCCACACACACACTCGGCTAGTTTTTCACTTTTCTTCCTTCGCTCCTTTCTCTACCATGTATGTTTTGTCAGCCATTCATTTTCATGCTGCCGTTCTACTAATTTGACCGTATTTTTAAATAAATAACCAGACAGAATGACAATTAGCTAAGCCTGACTGATTTAATTTATTCCCATATATGCCACCTGATCTGTAGTGATAACGTTGATATTTTTCTACTCCTAAATAGAGGTGCATAAATTTGCACCAAGAGAATATGAGCAGACTTTTTTTAGAACAAATATCAAAACTAAGCATTCATGGCAATAATGGACCTGAAGAAGAACAGTTGAAGTGATAAATCCAAAGGCATATTCACCAACTCGAGGATGCCTGATAATGGCAACTTCTTTAAAGGCTTGTTTATTCTGGTCTACAAAATGGGAACATAGATTATGCATTAATAACATCTGATAGAGAACCAAAAAAAGACTAGTATAAAATACCAGGTGATACAGCAAAACTAATTTGCTTAGAAGCGTTGTAGATATGCCGAACAAAAGGCATGCGCTTGATAAACCATTCACCGAGACTGAGGACAGATGCCCCTAGCCATGATGACATGAACACTCCAACCAGGAAGATGAATGTTATGGAAGTCACAAAACCAAGTCCTACAAAAAAGAAAATTCCATTTAAGTAAACCAACTGATGAATTAAGATAACAAGGCGCAAAGGATCTTTTAAGCTAACACACACACACACATAGCAGAGCACTTATCTTTATCCACGGTAGTAATAAATGTTGATAAATTATGTGATGCAGTAATAAAATGCTTTTTGAATCCTAACGATGGCTATTATCCACGTTCAGGAATGATACATGGGCATGAATTTGCCTGAAATGTAAGCACTATAAAGCAGGGGAGTAGTGAGAAGATTACAAAAAGTTATACTAATCTGCCAAAACATGCATGCTCTTAAATAATGGATACTGAAAGGAATAATCTAGGAAGATAATCCAAAATTTTCTTTCTGAGAATCAATTTTCGTACCAAATATGTTAATCCCAAGTTGAGCATAGATTGGCGAAAAAAAGCCATCAACAAAATGAATGAACCACCAGGTGATATAGAAGGTGATTGCAATTGGAAACAAGATGACACTGCACAGGAAACAATAATAGATCAAGAATTAAGACTTCATCCAGGAGTACTCGAAAGATCATGGTCAAACATATAATACATACAAAACCAATATGCTTCTGCAGCTAAATGCATCTATCATTTAGCATATGGCTTAGAACTAGAAAAGAACCAGAAAAAAGGGGTGAAGCAAAATAATTATACATCATGATAAGGAGTATAAGGATACAAGTAATAAACATGTCCCTTTTCTAAGAGATTAAGCTTTTGGATTAGTGGGCAATTATTGCATTATTCAAGTATATCCCGCACTTGTTCTGATGGATGGGCTGAGTTTTCCTACGACTATTTTTAAAGCCCGTCCACAAAGACTAAATAATCAACATGATAAGATCTTAGTTAATATTTACATGTTCTTCATAATAACCTTGTCGAACAAGATAATGTCTAAATTAAAACTAAAAGGAAAAAAATGAAGCATATTGAATACTTAAACAAAGTCTATTGGATACATTTACCAACAATTGAAGAATCAATATGGTAAACATACTTACCGCTACTGACCTTGAGAAACCAAAGTTGAATGGCCTTGTTATGGATATGCTCAATTATACAAAGGAAATTTCAACAAAGATTGTGATTGATTATGGTTATCTATTTATCAAATAACAATAATCAGCAATTTTCATAAGATATAAGGTGTGACCAAGTGACTCCAAGAGAATATGAGGCAACTCACTGCTCAAACCACAGATGATGAAGACTTGCATCCAAGTTCCACTCTTGTCTACCTTTCCACTTATTATAGGTTATAACCAACTTACAATTAACATATTGTCACTTGTTCACATATGCTTACATTGGGATAGCTACACTATACCTGCCACTATCATCTTGTAAAGGGAGAGGGCACCTGAATGCATATTATCGTGAAAGGGAGAGAGACAACTCTGAAAATTTTCTTGAAATCAGCAACTCCTACAGCCTAACAATGATGAGCTTAAAAATTGTGTTTCACCATCAGCACACAACATTAAAAATCAGCAAACCCTTAAGGATTTCGGAAACCCTAAACTGGAAAATGCCTAGGGTTGCCCTGTTGTTCTGGTACCATACATCTGTCACTATGTCGCTCAATCTCCCCATCCAAATTATTTTGTTGCTCAGGCTCTTCTTGCAGATCCTTTGAGGTAACATGAGATAATTCATTTGCAAGCTCTGATGAAACGTCCATATGGCTAGAATTGTTGCTGTAAAGAGGAAAGGATCTAGAAAAAACCTCCTGGAGATTACTACACATCCCTGCATATATGTTTGATTCCAACTAAGGATCATATTATAATTCAAAATTGTAAAAATGATAAAAAAAAAAAAAAAAGAAGACAACTAACCAGATAACAATGGTTCATGAAATACTTTATCATTGAGCCGGTTACTATGGTACTTATAAAGATCTAGCGCTGAACATGGAAGCTTCCTCCGCTTGCAAACTAATTTAGTAGTGTCTTCAAGTTGCTTTTTCATGTCTCTAAAAAAAACAGTTTGTATGATGTATACAATCAAATTGTAACAAGTAACATAAGTACCTTCAAAAGGTGGAATCTGGAAGAAAATTTTAAGATAATTAATCTTTGTAGCATAAATTCATGCAACATGATCCTCATATTAAAGAGAAAAGAAAACATCGTAATTTATAATTTTTAGTAAAATAAATTACAAAATCCACAAAGTTAACAATCTGGCAGCATTGCCCTTATGGGAAAAAAATTTGTTTATAAAGTGACAGTGATATAGTAAGATTAGTTAGTTGATACTACAGATCAAACCATAAAAGTTCTTCTGTAAAAAAAGTTTAGTGATACTTGCACATTTGCCAATACAATTTTCTCATCATATGAATGTTTTTTCAATCTTCTCTTTCGTTTCTTTTCTCTGACAGGAGGTGAAGGTTGAAGCTCCAGCTCCAAGTGAGGCAAGACTTAACCTACCAAACAACCAACAAATAGAAAGAATAAGATGAATCACAAATAATATTATCATACACTGATTGGGCTGACAATAGCTTCAAATGATGCAGAATTTAGAGTTGGGCTGACAATAGCATCCAGACCACCATCAAATGGTGGCAATACACTACATCAAAGTGCACTATTAAAGTGCGCAAAAGTGTTTCAGTAAGAAACTTGACATAAGCCTTACTCTTCTTCCATGGGCTCAGCATCATTTCTAATTTCTGGCTGTACTGATGAGTCTGTGATGTTATCCTAAGTCATGGAATCCATATAAACGTTTAAATATTATAAAAATATTGATACATGTAAAACATAAGATATTTGAGACCTTATCGATGAAGAACGCTACATATTGATCTTGCCCTGCTGAAGCTTCACCTGGTACAATAAATCCATTGTTAGCAAACTCCTATCTCACACATCACCTTTTTTTTAATCAAAAAAGTTTACTAACCTGCCAAAGTTATTTGCTCATAATCTTTTTGGTGAGTGTCTAGGCCTCTATCAAAATATGTGAACAAAGTAAACAATTATAAAGAGCTAACAGCCACTTGAATTCCCAATACAATCTAAGGTGAAAAATTACATAGTAGGATTGATTAATTCATCTAATTCCAATGCATCAAGGTCAAAGGTCTCAGGTAATGTTATAGACTCAAATGGAGCTTTATCTGCATTTGGCGGTAAATTGACTTGTATCGAAGCAACGGTCACCCTTATATTGTCAACATTCTGTTACAGTCTTGGAACAGATAATTCACCTTCCATGAGTATATTCTGACAAGGCCAACCAGAAGATGCCCTGACAGTCTCAAAGCAATTGGAGCTCGAGGATACATAATCTCATCTACCAAAGCACACAAGTTAAAAACAAGCATCACAAAACCGAAGTATAAGACCAGGCCATCCTATGAAGGAAAAAAGACATTCTTTTCCTGATGCAAAATTTTGTAACAATGTTTTTAAAAAAAACAAAGAGAAAAATCAGAAAAAAGAAAGAAAAATCAATGAATCCTTCATCAAATACCTCGTTATAACCAACTCAAACATACATTTCTGATCCAATGTAACCATTCCGTCAAATTAAAAAAAAAACATAGAACGTGCTTAAACTTGCTCTCGAGACAGCAGCAGGGTCATTTATCCATATAGACATTTTTTTGACAATATTGTAAATAAAGAATTCAGCTTCAGTGAAATCGAACCAAAACACACATAAAAAATATGATCTTGCCTTTGTATATAAGAACAAAAAATTAATAATGACCGCAAAAGATACTTGTTATTTAAGGATTCATTTCTTCAACTCGACAGGAATAGAATGGGCAGTGACAGCGAAAGGAAACTCCGTAATAGACGTCCAAAAGATGTAGATTCGAAGAAACCCATCGAGACTGAACAACCAAATCTAACCTAAACAATCGAGAAGAGAACCGTATGGGGTCTGAGGACGATAAAAACCCTAGAGGATGGAATGAAATGGAGATGAACCTGCAAAAGACCGGATGTCGACCCTGTCAACCTGATTCTTCTTCATCTTCTGGAGCTGGGCGGCAATCCACACCATCCCAAGAGGACTCTTCTTCGCCAGCAACGAGTGGGAGTAGAACATCTTTGCTCTTCTTCAACAAGGGATAAGTTTGGGATGGGCGGAGGCAACGACGGGCGTCTGAGATTTATCGTTCCCGTTCGATCGGGAGGAAGGGGAAAGGATTAGGGTTTACTGCGAGAGAGAGAGATGGAGAGGGTACACAATGTCGATTTCGTGGAGAGGAGAGGACGAGGGAGGTGGCAATGAGGGAGGTGGAGGGAGATATTTCGCGGAGAAAAGAAGCGCGGAGAGATTTTTCGCGAGCCGCCGAGGGTTGGCAATGAGCGAGGTGGAGGGAGGGGATGTGTTTTTTATTTTAGCGGGAAATACAACAACGCTTTTAAAAAATGCTTTTGTAACAGCGTTGTCTTTCATCCGAAACCACAACACTAAGCACATCGCATCATTATAAAACGTTGTCGTTATTAAAAAGTAAAACACATAGACAACGCTTTTCACTAAAAACGTTGTAAAACAAAAAAAGACAACGTTTTTTTTAAAAAATGTTGTCGATTGGGCGTTGTTGATTGCAAAAATTCTTGTAGTGAAACTTCTCAAGAATATTCTTGAGATTTTCAACTTTACTCTTCAAATCCTTATTTTCATTTTCAAGGCCATTAACATGTAAATCATCAATTACCTCATCCTTAGAGGTTTTCAATTTTTCTACTTCTAATTTTAAGGATTTAACCTTGGCCTTAGATTTCTTAAGTATTTTTGTCAAGTACGCTATTGCTCTATAGCATTTGTCTAACTCGGGAGAGATTACCTTTTCATCATCCGAAGATGATGAAGGCGCGGTTGAGAAGCTTCTTGATTCGTTGTCACTCTCCTCTTCATTTGAATCCTCTATGGCCATGAGGGCACGGTGATGAGTGTACTTCTCCTCCTTTTCTTCGGATGAACTAGAGGACGGTTCATCCCATGTGGCCCTCAAGGCCTTCTTTTTCTTCTTTGATTTACCCTTCTTCTTCTTTAACTTTGGACACTCATCCTTGTAATGTCCTTTCTTGCTACACTCATAACAAGTAACATTAGACTTATCAATTGTAATTCCACTCGAGTTACCTTTACCCTTGAAGCGTCGGCTCTTCCTCATCATTCTTCTCATAAAATTGGCCATCTCAGAGGAAGAAGACCCGCTGCCATCCTTCTCGGACTCGGACTCGGATGAGGATGAAGATGAAGAGACTTCCTTCTCCTTCTTCTTCTTGTTGTCACCTGCCACTAAGGCAATACCTTTCTCTTTTGAACTTTTGTTAGAGATCTCATGTAGTTTCATTTCACAAAATAGATCTTCTAACTTAACATAAGATAAATCCTTGGACACCTTGTAAGCATCCACCATGGATGACCACAAGGCGTTCCTAGGAAAAGCTTTGAGAACATACCTCACTAAGTCTCGGTTTTCTACCTTTTCATCAATGGAGTGGAGACCATTCAATACTTCTTTGAATCGACAATGAAGCGTACTTACAGTTTCATTTTCTCCCATTGTCAAGTTCTGGAGTTGGCTGTGAAGGAGATCCTTCTTGGCTGTCCGGGTGTCTTGAGTTCCTTCATGGAGCTCAAGGAGTTTGTTCCATAGGTCTTTGGCAGAGGTGAAGGGGCCAACCTTGATTAACTGGTCCTTGGACATTCCGCACTGCAGGGTAACCACAGCTTTGGCATTTGCTTCACCCTTTCTAATTTGCTCAGTCGACCAACTTAAGAAGTCTAGATCTTTTCCCTCGGCATCTCTTGGAGGGATGAAACCTTCTTTGACCGAGAACCATATGCTAATGTTGGTTTTGAGGTAGAACTCCATCCTTGACCTCCAATATGGAAAATCAGTGTCGTCAAGGAATGGAGGTCTGTTTGTGCTGTAACCTTCTCCTCCCATAGCCATCTTGTTGTAAGCTCTCAGATGACAAGCCGTGAACAGAGCCCCAAGCTCTGATACCACTTGTTGGAAACGGATGGCTATAGAGGGGGGGTGAATATAGCCAGACACTTAAATCGCCCCCTCTTTTTAACTTTCTTCCTGTGATCAGATTAGTAGCAGCGGAAACAATATACAACAGGAAGAATAAACCAGAGAAAGGAATCAAACCAACGCTAACACCTCGATATACAAGGTTCGGGGATAACTTGCCCCTACTCCTTGACGTGCCCGTAAGGTGGGCGATGTTGGATCGACAAAGCTGATAGAGGGGGGGTGAATATCGAAAAACTTTCGGATTTGAAAACTAAGAGAAGTTGCACAGCGGAAGTTAAAAACACACAACGCAAACACGGGAGGTTTTACTTGGTTCGGAGCCTGGGTCGACTCCTACTCCAAGGCCCACAGTCGTTGACCATTTACATTGGGCAATTCTATATAGGCGCAAAAACAATTTACAAATATTGATTACAGAGTAAGTGCAGTAAATTGAAAATCACTTCTTTACCGACGTCCGAGTAGATTGACTTTTGTGGAGCAGCAGGACGTCGTCGGCTCGAGTTGGGCAGTTTCCGGAGCAAGGCGTGAGAGCGGAAGAGCGTAGAAGCGTTGATTGGAAGTGTTGTTGAAGCTTGGGGTCGAGGGCCCTTTATATAGGGCCTGGGGGCGCCCGGGACGTCGGGGGTGCCCCCCACGTGGCCTTTGATCCGCCAAAGTCTCGGTCAGCGTCTGATCCCCTTATCTTCGGGATCCGCTTTGACCAGGGCGCCCGGAGCGCTCGGGGCGACCGGAGCGCTCGGGGCGCCCGGAGCGCTCGGGGCGCCCGGAGCGCTCGGGGCGCCCGGATTGACCGGGTCAAAGCATTATCTGCATGGCTTCGAAGGGAGCTTCGGTAGCTGGCCTTGGGGGCGCCCGGAGCGCAGGGGGCGCCCGGGAGCAGCGGGGGCGCCCGGGAGCAGCGGGGGCGCCCGGGAGCACGGGGGCGCCCGCAAGATGTACTGTCGAAGCGTGCTTTTTACTTGTGTGTTTTGTGTTCACCTTGGGGGCGCCCGGGACACTCCGGGCGCCCTGGTCAGCTGTTGCCTCACTCCTTTGAGGCTCTCTGAGCTGCAGGCACTCGTTCCTTCGGTCCTGCATCCAGGGTTAGTCCAGAAACACATCAAAATGTTAAGTGGTTAGTTTCTACAGCCTTAGCTGTCTTGGTTCTGACTTTGGTCTCCAAAATGGAGCCCTAGGTCGAACCGACGCCTACTGTTCCCTCGACGGGGAACGCGTCCTCACCTACTCCTCTCGGGAGAATTTACCTGATGCCAACCATTCCTCTGGTTGGACTTTTGCCTGACGGTCCTTTGTCAGGTCTTGGATGCCGAGCTGCCCTTCGTTCGGTGCCTAGCATTCCTTCGCTAGGGCTTCAGTCCCAGGCTGTCTTTCGACTGGCGCCTAGCAGTCCTTCGCTAGGGCTTTTGACTCTGGCATTCCTTCGCCAGTGCCTAGCAGTCCTTCGCTAGGGCTTTTTACCCTGGCATTCCTTCGCCAGTGCCTAGCAGTCCTTCGCTAGAACTTTTCCTGCACACTAGAGTCACTTGTTAGAAAACAAGTAAGACTTAACTTTTGACCTCTGTTGCCATTATCAAAATACAGGTTTGACTTGGGTGCATTCTGCACCAACAATCTCCCCCTTTTTGATTTATGGCAACCCTAGTTCAAAAAGTTAAGTTTAAGCAAACATGAAAAGGTTAAATTTTGTTCCCTCCCCCTGGAAGGAATCTCCCCCTAGATTTTTCAAAAATTCGTGGGGTTTAAAAAATTTTACTCGTACTTTGAAAACTTAAGTTTTAGGTACTTAGAAATCTTTCAATAACTTAAGTTAATAGTACGTAGGAGAGTTTTTGAAGCATGATTTTAGAGTACTTAAAAAGTTTGAAGCTTTAAGTTTTAAGGTACTCAAAAGTTTTGAAAGTGTTAGCTTAAGTACTTAATAGGATTTAAAAGCTTAAGTACTTAATAAATAAAGTACATTTGGAAAACTTAAGTATTTATTAAACAAAAGTACTTAGTAACATTGTACTTATACAGTTTTGAGAAACTTCAGCTTAAAGTACTTATAGAAGTAAAAAATTTTCACAAGCTTAAGTAAGAAAATTTTGAAGGGCTTCAGTACTTAGCAAAATTTTGAAAGCTTAAGTAAGAAAATTTTGAAGGGCTTTAGCAAAATTTTGAAAGCTTAAGTAAAAATTTTGAAAGCTTTAAGAACTTAAGTACTTTAGTCAATTTTGAAAAGTTTAAGTATTTTTGAAAATTTTTGAATAAAGAATAAGAACATTTTTGAAACCTTTTTGAATAAAGGATAAAAAATTTTGAAAACTTTTTGAATAAGTAAAATTAATTTTTAAATAACGAAAATTAATTTTACTCTCTCCTTTCCTATCTCTCCCCCTTTGCCATATATCAAAACAGATAAATATAGCAGAAATAAGATTGCATAAGTAAGATTTTGCTGTACTGAACCAATTCATAATTAGACTAAATCAGTCAATTTTCTCTGTAGGGACCTGTCTAACCCAATTAGCTACTTACTAACTATTATAAACAGTAGTTTTTGCTAGGGTTAGTCAAGTTAAGTGTTTCTGTTCAAGTTAGATTTTTTAAGCTTGACACTTAACTTGATTGCTGTGTAAGTTGTATTTAGTGCCCCAATTACTGCAGATGCACCGACTTAAAGCATCTTGAATTAAGGCAAAGACCTAAGCATCTCAACCCTTTCTAGGTTATCAATCAAAAGTACCCTAAGGTGCTTGTGAGATGCTGGCTTCTAAGTCCATAGGTGCATGCAGTTCTAGGGTTAGGGTCTAGGCTAAGTCCATTTTCGAAAAAGCCCTAATTTTGAAAGGGGGTAGTTTTGAATTAAAAATAAAACTAAGTCGAAAAATAAAAACTGATTTTGAAATTAAGTAAAACAGTTTTTCAAATTCTATTTTTAGAAACAAATTTTTAAATCAAGTAGAGCAGTAAAAAAAAATAAAGTTAATCTATTCTACAGAATACAATCCTAAGTGACTTCTTAGTGAGCTAAACTCAGATTCAGGTAAGGGTTT
Source organism: Boesenbergia rotunda (assembly GCA_024364735.1). NCBI lineage: Eukaryota > Viridiplantae > Streptophyta > Magnoliopsida > Zingiberales > Zingiberaceae > Boesenbergia > Boesenbergia rotunda. The sequence goes on along the minus strand of JAGFNQ010009392.1, from coordinate 120,382 downwards.
TGTGAATATATCAGCTAAGTTGGATTTAGAGTCAATATACTTAAGTACTATTTCACCCCTGGCTACATGGTCTCTTACAAAATGATGTTTGACTTCTATATGTTTGGTTCTGGAGTGTTGGATTGGGTTCTTAGTGAAATTAATTGAACTTATATTGTCAATAAATACTTGAGTTTGGGTGTAGTTGAGCTGAAAGTCCTTACGTGTGTGCATCATCCATAAAAGTTGAGCAACACACTCTCCTAAGGCCACATACTCAGCTTCAGTTGTGGATAGAGCTACACAATGTTGTTTTCTGCTGCACCAACTAACTAGACTCTGACCTAACAGTTGGCAGCTTCCACTTGTGCTCTTTCTATCTAATTTACAGCCAGCATAGTCAGAATCTGAGTATCTTGTCAAATCAAAAGTTGAGGTCCTAGGATACCAAATCCCTACATTTAGGGTGCCCTTTACATATCTTAGTATTCTTTTTAGGGCTGCTAAGTGCGTTTCCTTAGCACAGGTTTGGTATCTAGCACACATCCCTATAGCAAAAAGAATATCAGGTCTGCTGGCTGTAAGGTACAGTAGGCTACCTATCATACTCCTATAGAGTTTAAGGTCCACTGGTTTACCATCAGGGTCACTATCTATTTTTACATTAGTGGCCATGGGGGTACTTATGCTTTTAGAGTTATCCATTTTAAATTTCTTTATTAACTCTTTAGCATATTTGAATTGATGAACGTAGTTACCATCCCTAGTTTGTTTGATTTGTAAGCCTAGGAAAAAGTTAAGCTCACCAACTAAGCTCATTTCAAATTCATTTTCCATTATTTTGACAAACTCTTTTAGGAAGTTTGTGTTGGTGGATCCAAAGATTATGTCATCTACGTAAATTTGGGCAATAAATATATCTTTTCCTTGAGTATTAATAAATAAAGTTGAGTTAATTTGGCCTTGTTTAAATTCTTTAGAAGTTAAATAGGTTGATAACCGTTCAAACCAGTCCCTAGGTGCTTGTTTCAGCCCATATAGTGCTTTGGTTAGTTTGTAAACGTGGTTAGGTTTGTCTAAGTCCTCAAACCCTGGGGGTTGTCCTACATAAACCTCTTCTTTAATGAATCCATTTAAAAAGGCTGACTTTACATCCATTTGATATAATTTAAATCCTTTATGGGATGCAAAGGCTAACAACATTCTAATGGACTCAAGTCTAGCTACTGGGGCATATGTTTCATCGTAGTCTAATCCTTCTACTTGGCTGAAACCCTTTGCTACTAAGCGGGCTTTATTTCTGACTATTTCTCCTTGATCATTCAACTTATTCCTAAAGACCCACTTAGTGTCAATGACGGATTTGCTCTCAGGTTTAGGCACTAGTTCCCAGACTTGGTTCCTCTCAAATTGGGCTAACTCTTCTTGCATAGCTATGATCCAATCCGGATCAGGTAGAGCTTCATCTATAGTTTTAGGTTCTATTTTCGATATCATAGCTATTTGACTAAGGTTTCTATAGGAGGATCTAGTCCTGACTCCTAGAGTTGGATCACCCACAATTTGATCGGTTGGGTGACTGAGTCTGGGTTTCTTGGTTCTTCTGGAGCTTGGTTCAGCCTCAGGTCCGGCTGGTCGGTTTGGTTCACTATTTGATTCGACTCTTTGGGCTGGTTCATTTGTTGGTTCGATACTTGGTTCAGTTGACTCATTAATTGGTTCAATGGTTAGTTCGTTTAAGGGTTCAATTAAGGGTTCAATAGTTTGTTCATTATTTTCTTGGTCAGAGTTTGATGAAGTTAAATCTGGATTATTAGATGTTGAATTGATTTCTTCATCAAAAATTAAGTTTGTTGTTTCTTCAATTTTCTTAGTTTGTTTGTTGTAAACTCTATAGGCTCTACTTGTGGTTGAGTATCCTAGGAAGATACCTGGGTTTGACTTAGACTGAAATTTTCCTAAATAGTCTTTGGTGTTTAGGATATGGACTTTGCATCCAAAGACCCTTAGGTAGTGTAGGTTTGGGAGTCTATGGTAGTACAGTTCATAGGGGGTTTTGTTGTGTCGCTTGTTAATCAAAACCCTATTTTGGACATAACAAGCCGTACTAATCGCTTCTGCCCAAAATTGGTTTGCTAGATTAAATTCGTTAAGCATAGCCCTAGCGGCTTCTTGTAATGTTCTATTCCTTCGCTCGACTATCCCATTTTGTTGGGGGGTTCTAGGACATGAAAATTCATGTAAGTACCCATTTACCTTACAGAATTCCTCGAATCGTTGATTTTCAAACTCTCCCCCGTGATCACTCCTAAGTCTTTTAATTTTAGTGTCGTTTTGATTTTCAATTAGTTTACAGAATTCATTAAATAGGTTTAGGGTTTCATCTTTGGTTTTTAGAAACTTAACCCAGGTAAACCTAGAGTAATCATCAACTATTACTAAGCAGTATCGGTTCCCGCTTAGTGACTTGGCTCCATGTGAATCAAACAGGTCAAGGTGTAGGAGCTCAAGTGTAGTTTGAGTTAAATCAGATTGGGTTAGTTTGTGATTGGATTTGGTTTGTTTACCTTGATTACAAGATTCACATATTAGGTTTTCATTATTTTTAATTTTTGGAATACCTTTGATTAAGCCAAGTTGGGTAATTTTTGAGATAGTTCTCAGATTGGTATGACCTAATCTCCTATGCCAGAGGTTTGATTGTTCTAATTGTGTTAACATACATTTGGGTACAAGGGGAAGGTTTATAGTGTATACATTATTTTTTCTAGTGCCCTTAAGTATGATTTCTGAGTCTTGTACATTTCTAATTAGGCAGTTAGAATTGTTAAAAGTAACTATATAACCAGAATCACATAACTGACTTATGCTAAGCAAGTTAAAATTAAAGTTTTCAACCAATAGAACATTCTTAATAATGAAATCGGATTTAAGTTCAATATTACCTGACCCAATTACCTTGAGTGTAGCATTATTGCCAAATGCTACTGAGCCTAGGTTTTTGAACTTGAGCTTAGTGAACTTCAATTTATCTCCAGTCATGTGTCTGGAGCAACCGCTATCCAACATCCATTGGTCCAAATCTTTATGTTCCTACACATAAAGAGTTTTCTTGATTTGGATCCAATTAGAGTTAGGAATAGCTTAAATTGAGTTTCACTGCCTAGTCTGTCTCACCCAAATCTAGGGTTTTCAATCACGTTAGCCTTATAGGTTTCGTGAGACATGTTTTGATAGTTAAGACTATTTTAAAAATTTTGATTAATTTTGAAAACAATTAAATTTTGATAGCTTAATTAATTTTGAAAATAATTAAATTTTGAAAACTTAATTAATTTTAAAATTTTTGAAAAGATGTTTAAATCTACAAATAACTGAAATTTTGTGTTAGATTCGAATTTGACAAAAAATAATTTGAATTTGAATTTCAAAAATTGGCTTCCAGGTCTTGGCGAGGCACTAGGCCTTCTTTGGTCGTAGCCTTATGGGATCATCCACTCTTTCCTTGACAAAGCCTTTTAATGAAATTTCATTTTCAAAATTCTTTGAAAAATTTCTGGTCTAACTAGTTTGGGTCTTGGATCGGTAGCTTCGGCTAGTTCCGCCAAATTGGCTTCCCTAACGTACTATTATCTCACCTCCACCCAATACTATGTTGTCAAGTTTCAGTTAAGTTTGTTCAGTCCTTATACTAACCATTCCTAAATCTAAGCATGGTAAATTGCAGGAATTTTAAATAAACACTCAAACAATCATATTGCAAGCAAATATCTTATCTAACAATAAATATAGTTTTCAGTTTGGCTCCCCCTGGACTAAAGTCACGGTGATGGTTAGGCAAGATGTGAATCTTGTCCTTGGGGCTCCAATACTGATTTGATCTAGTTGGTTTGTTCAGGTATAGTTTAGGTACCCATGCCTGAATTTTACCTCTGGACTGATTCAGTACAGCAAAGTATGATCTTTGCCGGGATTTGGTTCTATAGCCCAGTCCGGATCGATTTAGAACTGATTTCTATTTTCCAAGGATCATGTCAAGACCCTTGGAACCAGATGTAAATCGTTCTAAAGCTGATCTAAGATCCTTAACCTGAGTTTTCAGGGAGGAGTTCTCCTTTTCAAGTTTTTCAACTTGAGTAGGAGTTCCTTCCTGAACCTTCTCGGTTAAGGGTTTAGACTCAGCTCCCTCTTTCAGGAGTTTTACTTCCTGTCGGAGGGATTCGACTCGGAGTTTGGCTTTTGCCAAATCTCGAGAAAGAAATGAAATTAGTTCACTTAATTGACATCTATTGAAACCAGTTACCTTAATTTCACCGTCTTCTATAAAGGTCAGCTCGCCGTCGTCCTGTTCTGATTCTGACTCAGTCTCGACTTTATCTGAGGCGGTCAGAGCTAGTAGGATTGATTGGGGTGCTTCTTCTTCTTCTTCTGAGGAAGATTCGTCCCAGGTTACTTTGAGCGCTTTCTTTCTTCTTATCTTTTTAGTCTCCTTTAGGTTAGGACACTCTGACTTGTAGTGGCCCTTTTTCTTGCACTCGTAGCAGGTCACATTGGGCTTGTTTGCGGGTTCAACTGGTTCATCCTTTCTTCGGCCGGTTTTCCGTTTGTTGGTTCGGTTCTTCAGCTCCTTGTAGTAGCTTCGGGCTAGTCGGACCAGCTTAGTTTGATCTCCTTCTTCGTCTTCTGAGTCTGAGTCTGAGTTAGACTCGGGTTCAGGTTCAGGCTTCTTCTTTGTTGTCCTTCCAGTCTTACCTGCAACGAAAGCAATACCTTTCTCGACCATATTGGTGTTAGTTTGTTCGTGCAGTTCTAGTTTGGAAAATAATTCGTCTAATTTTATTTTTGAAAGATCCCTTGAGACCTTGTATGCATCTACCATAGATGCCCACAAGGTGTTTCTAGGGAAAGCGTTTAAGGCATACCTTATTAAGTCACGGTTTTCAACCTTGTGACCTATAGTGTGAAGACCGTTCATCAACTCTTGGATTCGTGCGTGGAGCTGGGCTGCTGTTTCGTTGTCGGCCATCTTGATGGTGTAGAGTTTGTTCAGGAGCAGGTCCCTCTTACTGATCCGAGTATCTGATGTCCCTTCGTGCAGCTCGATCAATTTTGCCCAAAGCTCCTTCGCACTGTTGAAGGGGCCCACGCGGTTCAGCTCCTCTTTCGTCAATCCGCATTGAAGAGTCTGAGTCGCTTTAGCGTCGGCTTCGATTTTTCGTTTCAGAGCGGTGTCCCACTCTGTGTAGCTTTGAGGAAGTCCTTCGGCGTTTTTGGGGATCTCCAGACCGGACTGGATGATGATCCACATGTCCACCTCAGTTTTCAGGTGGACCTCCATACGGCTTTTCCAGTAGGAAAAGTCTTCTCCACTGAAGAGTGGAGGTCTGGCGGTGCTAAATCCCTCTTGCATGGCCATTTGATCTGGAAAAGAAAACTAACAAAAATATCCCAAGACTTGGTCTTGGATTAGTAGTGCGGGATAAGGATAAAAAAAAATTTTTAAAAAAAAAATCGAATGAGAATAAGAAATAAAAAAATCCGAAAATTTTTCAAACTGGTGGTTGCACCAAGTTTGAACAACCCCGCTTTGATACCACTTGTTGGATCGAGAAAGCCGATAGAGGGGGGGTGAATATCGAAAAACTTTCAGATTTGAAAACTAAGAGAAGTTCCACAGCGGAAGTTAAAAACACACAACGCAAACACGGGAGGTTTTACTTGGTTCGGAGCCTGGGTCGACTCCTACTCCAAGGCCCACGATCGTTGACCGTTTACTTTGGGCAATTCTATATAGGCGCAAAAACAATTTACAAATATTGATTACAGAGTAAGTGCAGTAAATTGAAAATCACTCTTCTTTACCGACGTCCGAGTAGATTGACTTTTGTGGAGTAGCAGGACGTCGTCGGCTCGAGTTGGGCAGTTTCCGGAGCAAGGCGTGAGAGCGGAAGAGCGTAGAAGCGTTGATTGGAAGTGTTGTTGAAGCTTGGGGTCGAGGGCCCTTTATATAGGGCCTGGGGGCGCCTGGGACGTCGGGGGCGCCCCCCACGTGGCCTTTGATCCGCCAAAGTCTCGGTCAGCGTCTGATCCCCTTATCTTCGGATCCGCTTTGACCGGGGCGCCCGGATTGACCGGGTCAAAGCGTTATCTGCTTGGCTTCGAAGGGAGCTTCGGTAGCTGGCCCTGGGGGCGCCCGCAGCGCAGGGGGCGCCCGGGAGCAGCGGGGGCGCCCGCAGGATGTACTGTCGAAGCGTGCTTTTTACTTGTGTGTTTTGTGTTCACCTTGGGGGCGCCCGGGACACTCCGAGCGCCCTGGTCAGCTGTTGCCTCACTCCTTTGAGGCTCTCTGAGCTGCAGACACTCGTTCCTTCGGTCCTGCATCCAGGGTTAGTCCAGAAACACAACAAAACGTTAAGTGGTTAGTTTCTACAGCCTTAGCTGTCTTGGTTCTGACTTTGGTCTCCAAAATGGAGCCCTAGGTCGAACCGACGCCTACTGTTCCCTCGACGGGGAACGCATCCTCACATACTCCTCTCGGGAGAATTTACCTGATGCCAACCGTTCCTCTGGTTGGACTTTTGCCTGACGGTCCTTTGTCAAGTCTTGGATGCCGAGCTGCCCTTCGCTCGGTGTCTAGCATTCGTTCGCTAGGGCTTCAGTCCCAGGCTGTCTTTCGCCTGGCGCCTAGCAGTCCTTCGCTAGGGCTTTTGACTCTGGCATTCCTTTGCCAGTGCCTAGCAGTCCTTCGCTAGGGCTTTTTACCCTGACATCCTTCGTCAGTGCCTAGCAGTCCTTCGCTAGAACTTTTCCTGCACACTAGAGTCACTTGTTAGAAAATAAGTAAGACTTAACTTTTGACCTCTGTTGCCATTATCAAAACA